>VUQK01018200.1:5461-16044 GCA_015106715.1 Bujurquina vittata | reverse complement strand
TAAAATTTGAGTGCCTGTTTTTCATGAATGTGCTTTGTATATTTTGACCAGGATCGTCGATCCACTCGGTCCGAGTGGGTAGCTTATTTTGACAGAATAAGCAAAAAAAATTTTTGAGTTTCTCAACTCAGAAGAGAATTCGAATGCAAAATCACAATGGAATTTTCAACACATACTGAAATCTGAATTCCTACTTCAGCGTTTTTAGTAAATGATGTAAATGTGTGGAGTCGGATACACAGAAAGACAAGCAAAAGCGGAAAACTAAGACAAGCACTTTGCTAAGAGCACCGTAGCCTTCCACAACACAGTCCGATCTGCAGCTCATCTAAACCGGCTGACTAAAAAAGGGTGTTCATGTGGACTTCTGCGTTTAATCTCAGAGAAAGTTTTCTCTTTCAAATGTATGACTTTAAATCTCAAATTTTGTTTCTTTTTTGCTTCTTTTGTTTTTCTCCTATAACAGTTTTTATTTAAAATTTAAACTCTTCAGAATTGCATATCATAAAACTTAGATATGCACATACTTACACTGACAAAAACATTTGAGTTGTCATCATTTCCACTGTTTCGTGTTGTCAGTGGTCTTTTTTTCCCCACTGTTTACTTTCTACAGTTAATAAAACTAGATGTCCTTACTGCTCTCACTCAGCATCCCAAAAGAAACAGCACAGCGCAGAGTCAGGAGTTCTTGTTGCGGCGGGTGGTGTAATCATTCAGGTAATGTGTCACTGCCTTTCACAGTACCGTTCCCCCAGGGCCCCACCGCTTGTTCCGAGCAATAAGCTAATTGATTGAAACATTCATCATCATCCACAGCCACGTTCTCATATGAAAGCTGACCCCAGGGCAGCAAAGTCCTAGACTTTTGGAGAATGTTGAAAGGCATTAATGGAGGTGCCATTACTGAGAGATGAGAGGACGGGGGAACAGAACCCCAACCAGCGTGTGTACACCTTTCCAACAGGAAATTAAGGCAAGATTGGGGTTGATCATCTGTGGGCTTCATGATTCATTTAAGTCGGACCTGCATCCCTAATCAAAGGAGCTGCAGTGTTTGCTCCTGGCTAAATAAATGCAGCCTATCATAAAACTGATTGCTTTACTACTTTTATGACTGCAGTATATAGTGACAAGCCGGCTCCTGTAAACAGATGTTGATGTATGCATAGTGTGTATATGCAGAAAAAAATGTTTTCGGCATGTATGTCTATTCCTACAGTTGTGTATCTACACTGAGATATTAAATCATATATTTATGTTGTTGATCCTTTACTTTTTAGAAAATAAAAAAACAGATTCACCCTGTTCCGAGTTCAGAGCAGCTTAGTTATTTTTACTTGATTTTAATACAAATTTTACAGGGTTATTTTTTTCTGGATGTATTCTTGACACATTTGTTTTGGTTTGGATGGCATAAATAATACAAAACTGGCAGCTTAGATTTTTATAAAGGAAAAAGACAATGACTGTGTCACTTAATCACTCTTCTTTACTGTGATTTAGGGTGTTTTACATAGAGGATTATATACTGAGCTCATCTGCAACATAAGCAAACACTACTCAGGCTATTTTCCTGCAGCAGTAAATACATCATTGTACACAATTATAACAATGTTGTCTAAATAATTACCAACATGCATTTGAATGATAAATACATATTATCTTAAATTAATAAGTTCAAATACTTTGTGGATGCCCACTGCTTTCTTCCCTCTTTCACCTAATTTTCTTTCAGAGGAATCCATTATGGCTTATAATGCCTGGGTACTGATATTTGCTAAGGCATTGTGGGGATAGTATAATATAGTGCAAAGGTTTTGAGGCACCCATCATCCTTTAGTTAAAAAACATCATAGATAGCGGTCTCTGGAGCTTGAAAAAAAGGGCGACTGGACTTCTTTTTGTTTCTTGAAGATGTTTCACCTCTCATCCGAAAGGCTTCTTCAGTTCTCAAACCAAAAGGTGGAGAGATCCAGGTATTTAAACCCCAGTGGGCGTAGCCCCCTGGAGGTGGTTGTGACCTACTATGTTCATGTGCATAATCAAATGCACCAAGGTGTGAAAGGAGGCATGGGTCATTACAGTCAGTGGTTTTGGGTGAAACCAATTTGCTCCATTCTGTGACCTTTTGAGGAACCTGAACAAAGATCTGAATGGGGGTTGAGGTGCCTGGAGAGGGAGCTCAGGACAGCACTGTAAATGGGGGGGAAATTGGTGACATAATCCACACTTCTCTATTCAGTGATGGTTGTTCACGGTGGACATAGATGGCTGCTTTTATTCCTCTTTCAAACCATCTGTCTTCCTGGTCCAAAATGTGAACATTGGCATCCTCAAAAGAGCGCCCTTTCTCCTTCAGATGCAGATGTACAGCCTTTCATCTTCCTCAATAAGCACAGTCCAGGAATGGTAACCTATTCTCCCTGGAATCCTGCTGGGAAACCTTTTGAGTTCATCCACTGAGTTGATGTGGCGAGTGAAGACTTCTTCGACTTCTTGGGTTTTGATTTTGACCCAGGTGTCATCCACATATCTGTACCAGTGGCTAGTTGCTATGCCTTTGAAAAAGCCAAGAGCTTTGCTTTCCACTTCCTCCATGTAAAGGTTGGCTACAATGGGAGGCACTGGTGAGCCCATGGCACATCCATGCTTTTGTTTTTAGAAACCATCGTTGTATTTGAAATATCTTTGTAAGGAGTTGTATTCCTGTAGTTGTTCTCTGATGGTCTCCACTGCCTCAGTTGTGGGTATACAAAAGGAAAGTGAAACCACATCAAAGAGCACCATGATTTCATCTGGATTCAGTGCAAGATTACAAACCTTGTTAGTAAAGTCTGTGGAGTTTTCAGTGTTATTGAATGTGTTGCCTACAAGCAGAAATAAGATGGTGACGAGGTGCTTGGAAATGTTGTACTGTAGGTGACTGAGTTTATACTTCTGATGATGGGTCTCAGCGGAACTCCTCTGTAGATCTTTGGAAGTCCATAAATGCATGGAGTGGTTTCTCCAGGGTAAAGATGGTAGTAAGTATGGCAGTCAATGGCTTTTTCCTTTTTGAGATGTTGTACGCAAGAGATGATGACCTGAATGACTGAGAACCCCCACAGACAACAAAGATAATGCAGCTTGACAGTCGATCCATTTCCTGTTTGCTGAAGTTTCATCAGAATATGGAAGGGTGGCTGCACAGAAGCCATTCTTAAGGAAAGGAAATAGGGAAAATGGCTGAGGTATGCCAAATTGCACAAAAGCTGGAGTGACAATCAGCAGCAACAGGTCTGGTGGAATAATGAATCCAAGTTAGAATTTTTTTGTTCAGTGTCAACATACTGTATACAGAGCCGTTCAGGAAAGAGGTACAGCCATCTGTAAAACAAGGTGAAGGTTTGGGGCTGCATTTCAGCTAGTGGTGTTTGGGGATCCCTTGATGGAATTATTCTGATTTTGATCCACCGTGAAATACCACCTGGAAAGTGTCAAGTGCTTCATTTTTCAGCATGACAGTGATCTCAAACACCCTGTCAATACAGCAAAAGCATACCTGGATAGAAAAATAAACAGTGGAACACTATCAGTCATAGATTGGCCCCCTCAGAGCCCGGACCTCAACATTATTGAAGCAGTGTAGTCTTGAGAGAGACTAGCACAAAAGGCAGCCAACATCCAAAGAACAGCTTGGAATGTCCTTCAAGAAGCCTGGAGAACTATTCCTGAAGACTACTTATATGGCAAGAAAGCTGCCTCAGATAATTCAGGCTATGTTGAAAAACAAAGGTGGTCATACCAAATTTGACTTTCAAGTTCACTAGAATTCTACAATGTTTGGACATCTTTCAGTAAATCGCTGCACTTTTTTTTTTTTACCATTTTCCTAGCAAAATATAAAAAAATGAGAAGTAACTCAGTTACTCAGTTTCTGTTTCTATTTTTCGCCTGCCTGAAAGCAAAGATGGCTGCCCCTCCCTGAGCCTGGTTCTGCCAGAGGCTTCTTCCTGTTAAAAGGGATGTTTTTCCTTCCCACCATTGCCAATTGCTTGCTCACAGGGGGTCGTTTTGATTGCTGGGTTTTCTGTGTAATTATTGTGGGGTCTTTATCTTACAATATAAAGTGCCATGAGGAAACTGTGATTTGCCGCTATTTGAATAAAGCTGAACTGAATTGAATTGAATTCCCCAGAGAATATCTCGTCCCGTAGTTCAACTAGAACCTGCCGCAAATGGAGAAGGGACCAAATGTACAATAGTTACACCAATGTTGTGCTGGAGTTGGAGTTGCTAAACGGACAGCTGATGATACTTATTTGATGTTCATTTGCCACAAAATATTTGGCAAATAAAATATTTTTCTTATACAACAACAATTCCACACAGAGGTTCCAAATCTGTGAGAAACACTGAATGAAACTGAAGCAAGGGGGGAAAAAACTGAGATTTTGAAATAACATTTTCCTCAAATAACCACAGGTTTTGGACGCTGTTGGGGCTGCTGTATTTTTCCTGTCAATAATCCGAGCCTCATTGTGTTTTGCCTTCGTCTGCTTCTGTTGGATCATTCATCCATGTCATCTGCCTCCATCTGAGTTTGGGCTGCATGTACGCTCGGCTGGGCAAACAGCAGCTTGAGAGGGAGGAGAGGCCTGGAATCCTGCAGGCCGTCTAGAAGCAACTGCATTTTGTCAAATTCAATTGCTGGAATGGCGCCATTTAAGCTGCTCCTAAGATGCAAATGAAAAACAGCAGATGTGCAATGGATGGAAGTCATAGTTCTTACGTGAATAATGGCAGCGTGATGCGTGCAAAAAGGACACTAAGTAGTAATGAGGGTTTGCTGTAAATGCAGCTATAAAGAGCATCTGAGGGTGGAAAAGAAATGTGAATGCTGCACGTAAATAAACAGCTCCAACGCCATCATAATAAAGTGCTTTGTTTCCAATAAAACAAAGAAAGTGTGCCTTACATGGATATTAAAATGGTCCCAAAGAAACCCATTACACAACAAACTGCTGTACATGCAGATGGAATACCTGCACAGCTTTAAAAAAAATAAAAATAAAACTAAATAAAAGCCTATTTCCAAATACAGAGGAACCCTTCCAGTGTTTTTTTCCCAACATTACACAAACAAAACCCTGAAAGACTTGATTACACTGCAATCATGCTTTTTATTCATAGCTGGAGAAACATCTGCTTCCTGTATCAGCTCTGAGTTACCTGATTATGCACTTTTAGACCAGAAGGAGCTCCTAAAAGAAATGAGGATTCCTTCTTTAACAGTTTTTTGTGTCTTGTGTAACTTACAAACTCTGCGTTACACATTCTCAAGTGATAATGAGGTGGTTGTAACCACTCTGGCTCTTCAGTGTACCTCCACATATACAGATCCTCTCGTCTTCCAAGCCGTTTATCTAGCAGGCATGACGATAATGAGCGCCTCCGCATGATAAAGCTGTCGTGCAAGACAGGACACATCCTGTAGCGTGCCACAACCACAACAGCTTTCATCATTCAGCTCTGAGCAAGCCAGCTCCTGACATGCTCCTGCACTGTGAGCACACAGAGATCATTATTCTGCAAACCCAGCTAAAGTCCATGCCATTAACCAAGTATTTCTCTCCCTCGCAGTCACCCGACACACAGGCACTATGTCAAATGTCTCTGGCATTGACTGTCCACAGAGAGGTGCAAGTACTCAGACAAAGAGAGTGATTAATTATTCAAAGAGGGCTCACTGCAATCCATTACATCACATACATTATGAAGCAGCCGGATTTACAGCACCTCTTCAAAATCTATCGCTCTTTAGGATGCGGCTGAAATGGACAGGAGTTTAGCTGCTAGCTAGACAGCAGGACAGGTAAATAAAAGACTGCAATTAACAGCAGGTATAAAAAATTTAACAACCTGCACATAATATGGCATTATTATTTAATTACTAGACTTGTAAATCTTTACTTTTGCCCTTTCTCTGGTGTTTTTAATTTCCGTTTGTGTTATTTTCTTCTTATCACACTTACGTGCAGTGATCTAGAAATGAGGAAAAACTAAGCACACCCCATGATTCAGCAGCTTGTAGAGCCACCTTCAGCAGCAACTTGAAGTGATCATTTTCTGTATGATTTTATCAGCCTCTCACATTGTTGTGGTGGAATTTCGGCCCACTGTCCTTTACAATGTTGCTTCAGTGCATTGAGGCTTGCAGGGATCAGTTTATGCACAGCTCTCTTAAGGTCCCACTGCAGCATTTCAGTCAGTTTGAGGTCTGGCTTTCGATGGGGCCATTGCAACCCCTTGTTTCTTTTCTTTTTCAGTCATTCTGTTGTAGAACAATCCCAAGCTGCTTTGCTTGGGATCATTCTCCTGCTGCATGACCTCATTTCAGCCTAGCTTTAGCGGTTGGACAGATGGCCTCACATTTGACTCTGGAATACTTTGGTATTCACCAGAGTTCTTGGTTGACTCAATAACTGCAAGGTGTCCGGGTCCCGTGGCTACAAAACAAGCCCAAATCATCAACCCTCCACCACCATGCTGACAGTACAGTACAGGTACAGTATGAGATGTTGGTGCTGATGTGCTGTGCTTGGTTTTCTCCAAACGTGGTAACATTGTACCAGTCTTGTGCTTTTTAAAGCTGTGGCATCTAAGCTGTGTTGCTATGCTCTTTTCTTTTCCATTTGTATTGTCATGGACTCTAACATTTAACATGCTAATTGGAGCCTGTGGAGTCTGAGATGTAGTTCTTATAATAATAATTTCTCTGAGCATTGCACGGTCTGTCCTTGGGATGAATTTGCTGGGACGTCCACTTCTGGGAAGATTCATTACCACACACCTGAATGCGTCAGACCGGTAAACTGCCAAAATGTCTACTTTTATAATGGTGCTCACACTTGGTGATGATTAATTCAAGTGCATACTGATGAACACAAACCTCCACAGAGTGTTTTGTTAGCATCTTTCAGCTCCAAGAGCGTACTGCATGCTACCTGCTCTGCACCACACAGCAGACGGGTAACCCCATCAGCCAGCTGGTGAACAAAGTGGAGCAATTAGCAACTACAGATCCAAAATTTTCTCTCATGAATTAGACCAAAACAAGCCAAGGATTATGACTACTGGATCAGACACTTAACGTTCATTCATTATTGGTGAATGTGGATGTCTAACATCCTCTTAAAAATAACAGCACTGAGACTTTTAACATCTTGTCCAAGAGCTCCTTGAGACAAGACATTTTTCATTTTAAAAATGACCAGAGCTATTTTCTCCTCTGCCAGTGCTGAACATGATTCTAACGCTCCGTCTCAATTCCCATCACTTATATTTAGAGTTAAATACATTTCTTGACCCTGAAAGCAAACCCTTTTGAACCAATGAGATCTGTATACTCTATCACCATCAGTGGCCTAATGACTACAGAATTACTTGGCTCATCTCTATCCACCTAGTTTCACCCAAAGTTGTGCATTCAGTGTCAGACAAACACATCATATTTCATGACAACACAACCTTGATAGAGGTAATAACTGAGACGAGCTGCAGCTGCCTTTAACAAAGCTTCTTGTGTGATGAAAACATAAATCTCGCCTCCAGCCTTGGCACACCATGGGATATATTTGTACAGATAAACATCAAGTGATTCTTTGTAACCATTGTATACTGTAGTCTAGTGGGTATATCTTGTTAACAGTATCATTAAAGGTGAATCAGATCCCCATCTATTTGTCACAAGACATACAGATTTGCTGCTTTTCCATTTAGAGCCTCGTGTAGATGTGACATAGTTGGTGTGGATTACACTTCAGTTTAACTGCGCAAATCAATCTATCCCCCATGCTTGGCACACTCACCTCCATAGTGGTCAAGTTGCATCGATGGGTTCCAGCAAACCAGCCGTCAGTGGAGCATTGGTCGATATCAACATCCTGTAGATTAATGTCCACTCGAACCACTCCCCTGCAGGATGAAAGGACCACATTAAAAGAGGCCGGCAGCAATTTTAGCTCCTTGTTTTCATAATCATTATTTGTCTATACTAGGCCCCAAAGTTATTAGTCCGTTTTAGCTGTCTTGAGCGTTAAACAGTCAGTATGTTGTAACCGCAAACCCTTCTGAAACCCTACGCCATAACTTGCACTGTCAGCTAATGTGCAGCTCACCAGCTGTGATCAGTGATTGTGTGGTAACTAGGGTTGGATGGTTCAGTGCCACTGTTTCCTTCTATGACATTCCTCGTCATCTGTCTTTTAATTTAATTTGACTAGAAGAGAATGGATCAGATCAAAGAAAGAAACCCCAATGCAACGAGTGCATGCACAAGCACAGATGCTGGCAATGGTGTTGGCCACTTGCCTAGTCTACATTGTAGGCTCTAGATAGATTTAAAGCAGAAGTAGAAATCCCTTTATTCAGCTTTCTTCTAATTGGCTCCCCTTTGTAAACTAAAGGTCTAAAAAGCAGGAGGGTGGGGTTTCTGTACTAACAGTCAGCCCTCTGCAGCTCCTCCTTCACTGTGTCTATGAATCTTCTCTGTGGTCTTACTCTTTTCCTCCTGCCTGGCTGATTCATATTCAACAGCCTTTGTCCAATATATCTGTTATCCCTCCTCTGCTCATGTCAAGCTATTTCCTCTATATCATAAAGATCAAGGATATGGGGGGACAAGGTAGTTCAGTAGCATGAACCCTGAGCTTTTGGAGCACAAGGATGACTTTCATAAATGCTGACCTCATTCTTTGAAACACTGGCCATGTTTTATAATAACACCCACGATGGTGACAGCTCATATATTGACAGAAAAAAAAGGGAAGGGTGTATTGCAAAAGTGGAGAGTGTCAAAGTTTGGGCTCAAACCAGGATACTAATTCACACTCAAAACGCACATGATATAAAACCAACACAAATCCCTCCAGCTCCAAAAATTTAAAACAAAGACAAAGAAAAGAAAATAGGTTGATTACAGCAAGTGCACACAAGGAAACACAACAGACAATTCCCTGTGTGCGGGAAAGCAGGACTATTTATACACAGGGGAATGATTAGACAGCAGAACACGGGAGGGGAATGAGTTATAGCGGAACACAATCAACACAGGTGAGACAATCAGGTAATCGGTGGAAGAGAGAGTAAACAAACTTAAATAAAACTTAACCTTCAAAGGAAATCTGAAAGGAACCCAAAAGACACAAAACACAGAGGCAAGAAGACTCACATTAAACAAGAAAACGGAGATGAAGGAACACTCGAAGACAAAGACACGAACACAAAGATGAGAAACCAACAGGGAAGCACAAAGAGGCCTTCAGCTACTACTGAAAGAAACAACGATGTGAACGGAAACACAAGATGCAAAAGCTGAAACTCATCATTAGAAATGACCAGAAGGAAACACAGGAATCAGAGACTCAAAGATGGATACAGGAAATAAAGCTCGCAAGCTACTAGAATAAAGAAATCAAAACATGAACCCAAACACTCAATAAATGCAGAAATCAAAACTCGAAACACTTCGAACAACAATAATCCCTCAACAGAAGCCCAAACTCAACTACATTCACAAGGAAATCAACGCCCTTAACAACAAAAAGGTCTAGAGCCAGTACAAAGTGCAGTAGTGCCACTTTAAACCCACTGTTGAAGATTTAGAGCAAAGTAAAGAGCCTTTTTTTAAATGTAGTTGTTTGTGGTGGTCAGCGTTTTCTTAGATGATTTCCTAAACAGAAGCTTTTCAAATTAGGAGAGTTGAGCTGAGGCACGTGGATTAAGAAATGTGAGACAAAGAATAAAGGAAAAGGACAGTACGAGCTGTTAATTACTATCTGGACCATTAATTTGTCCCGCTAAATCACGGTTAACAAATGCAACTGCAGCTGTGGTGACAGGCAGTTCATAAATGCAGTTACGTTAAACTACCTTAAAGTCCTCAGCATCAAATCGCACCAATCGGCATCAAAATATGTGCTCAGATCTGGGCGCACAGATCCTGATTTTAGATCAGGTATTACATACACTTCCAAGGGATGAAAAAAAATGATGTAGCCGATAGCTAAGTGCCTTCTTTAACATCCAGTGTGAAAACATGCAGATTTTTTATAGGTTGCAACAGGTTATAAAGCAAAATTTGTCCACCTCATGTCTGATCTCTTCCTCCTAAGACAGAAATCAGCCTGACAGAGACACCATTAGCTGTGGCTAGATCACAACAGGATGCTCAACAATGGCAGCTCCACAAGGCTGGACCCTTTGTTCCGTTTCAACCAGCTGAGCCAGGCAGGACCTTCTAACAGAGCTGCTGAGGATTTACACTTACTTAGCTTTCTAAAGCTCTGTGAAGAGAAGGTCAGCATGTGTGATTTTGAAGGTCAGCCCCTCTGATTCTGACAAATCTTTTCACTGGTGTGGCATATGTCTCTTTCACAGGTGCAGCTCACAGGACAAACCAACAGACAGTTACATAATGCCGTATACTATATGTGTAACTATACAAGAAAAAGAAAAAAAAAAAAAAAGCTTGAAAAAATATTTCAAATCCACAAAAAACCCTGAACTGTCTCCAGGAGACCTAAGCCAACTTAAAAGCT
>VUQK01018199.1:0-10775 GCA_015106715.1 Bujurquina vittata | reverse complement strand
CAAAGCATTTGTGCTGTCCTGTCAAAACAGACTAAACTGTGAAGCACTTCTTAACCTTTAACAGGCATTTGAGGAAACCTATCTGCTCTAATATCACAGCTTGTACCAGTCTCAGTGTTTAAAATATGTCTTGGATGTGTTTATGTGTGTGTGTGTGTGTGTGTGTGTGTGTGCGCGTGTGTGTGCGTGCGTGCGTGCTCAAACCTGTGTATAATAGTGAACAGGTCTTCAGTGGTGTGTGTTGTAGGTGTGCTGGTCAACAAGTCATCATCAGTTTCCTCTGCAATGTGCAGTGCTGTCCTTTCATTGGCTGCTGGATCATCTAAAAAAAAGGCAGTGAAATCATATTAAAACATATAATACAAACACTTACCAGCCACTTTATCATGTACACCACTTCAAGTGGTCTCAACTGATACTTGTTTATTCACGCAAATCTCTAATCTGCCAATCACCTAGTAGCAACTCAGTACGTTTAGGCATTTAGACATGGTAAAGACGACCGTCTGAAGTTCAAAATGAGCATCAGAATAGGGATGAAAGGTGATATAATTGACTCTAAATGTGGCATGGTTGTTGGTGGCAAATGGGCTGGTCTCAGTATTTCAGAAACTGCTGATCTGCTGGTATTTTCCCACACAACCATTTCTAGCGTTTACAGAGAATGGTCCGAAAATGCCTCATTGATGTCAGAGATCAGAGGAGAATGTACAGACTGCTTCAAGCTGATAGGAAGGAAACAGTAACTCAAATAACAACTTGTTATAACCAAGGTATGCAGAAGACCATCTCTGAATGCAGAACACATTGAACCTTGAAGAGGATGGGCTACAGCAGCAGAAGACCACTCCACAGGCCACTCCTGTCAGCTGAGAAAAAGAAGCTACAGAAGCTACAGTGACATGACAATCAGGTCTCTGTACTCAAACTGTCACCAGATCTCAATCTAGTAATGTGCAGCTGACAGATCTGCAGCATCTGTGTGATGCTATGATGTCGATATGGACCAAAATCTCTGAGGAACATTTCCAGAAAATTGTTGAATTAAGGCAGTTCTGAAGGTAAAAGGGGTCCAACCTGCACTATTAGGTGTAGATGTACCTAATAAAGTAGCTGATGAGTCTATATCTACTGGCTTTGCGGTTTAAAAAACAGATTTCTCTAACACTCGTGCATGTAAATCTGATTCAGCTGCATAGAAAAATAGGTGATAGTGAGATAATGATGATAAATGTCATCTTCACTGTTAAAAACAGTGTGAACCCCTCTATGTTTTGATTTGGGCCAATTTTAGAGCAATGGGGCTTGCTTCAAAACATGTCAGAATCAGGAGGTTATGTATCAAAGTCAGCAGGCATGAATCCTAATCAAATACAGAAGCTCTGCCAGACTATCATCATCAACAAAAGCATATAAAATGATAAGAAACATATTTTTGGATTTTATCATAGAAGGCTATTGAATCTACAAATACCCCTCCCTAAAGGCAGTGATTCTGTAGGACCGGGATCACTAGTGGGGGAGTAGAGAGACTGCAGCTCAGGTGTGGCCAACCAAGTGAAAAAAAATTAATCAGCAACCAGATATCACCAGCAGAGTCTCCCAGTTAATTATTTACACCAAGACACTTTTATTGCAACTTTTCTGAAGTTATATGTTTTTGTAAATAAAGCTTCTGCATATTAAAATACATGCTAAATTACTAAATTATTCAAGAAAAATAAGAATATTAGAAAAAGCCAAGTTAAAAATTCCTTTTTCACTGTCTTAACTTATTAGACTTTTAAAGTTTATTACCAAGGAGATTTAGAACATGTCTTCATCACTTTATAGTAATATAAAATATTTTAAATGACCAGAAAAATATCAATTTGGCCAAATTTTTAGGAATAAAATGTTCAATAAATCATGCTCTGGAGGGTATATAAACAAATCCTCTGTCAATCTATAGAAGGGAATTTACAATTAAAAAAAAGTGTTAAAATTTTATTATTTACCATGATGAGACTTCTTTAGTTACTTACAAAAAATACAATTTTTGCATTAAATGTTTTCTAAACTATTATGTTAAAATGTGAAAATTATGTTTTTTCTCAGATTAAACACGTGGATAAATGTCAAGACGAAAACATTTTGGAAATTTTCTTTCCACTAGTCTTAAGGTAGAAATGCCATGAAAGTAAAGTAGGCCAAAAAAGTTTTTACATGTCGTAGCGCACCTTAAAATTTAAATTAAATGCTCTTTTATCTGGCCGTACGGGACCACCATTCAAGACAATCAAGTTTTAAACCTTCCTAATACGGTCCTGTCAAGGCATACCTGCCCCCATCCCAGTGCTGGCCATCTTCCCTTCCAGCTCTGTGAGAGAGGAATCCTGGAGAGAAGATTGCAGTGATGACTCTTTTGAACTCTCCTCGTCTGTTCCCAAGTGGTTCTCATCTTGCTCAGGCATATCCAGAACACTGATAGTATTGGGAATATCGTCTGGTGGGAACGTTCCTACCGGAGACCGCAGGCCCACGGGGCTGTCGGTCTGTGGCGTCTGACGATCTGTGCTGCCATTAGTGGAGGAGTGGACTGACGTGGGAAGAAGCAGGATATTTGGCTTCTTGGGGACTGGAGGTGGAACCTGGAAAGGAATGAGAATGTTTTAAAGACTGAGAAATGAGGATAATTTCTCAAGAATAAAGACATAAATGTCATTAACAGTGAATGTGCTATGTAAATTATTTGCCTTAAGAACTCACCCGATAATATCTAACCTCTATACAGTTTATTTACCTTGGGTTTCTTTTTATCTGACAGCTCTGCCAGGCAGGACACTGTCATCCTTGAGGGTAGCGTTTTGCTCTTGTCCTGGAGTTCCGGGGCCTCCTGATTACTGCAGGGTGAAGGAAGCGACCCTCCATCTTCGGGCCCAAGACGAAACTGGTCAGCATCAAATTCAGGCTCCAACACTGGGTCTTCCAGGAGAGGCTGGGGATCTGGGAGAGGAGGAAGATCAAACAGGGACTGGGAGAGGGGGAGGAATGAGTGATCATAGGCAATTGGTGGAGGAATGACAGAATCTGAATCAGGCAGAACAGTGGGATTGGTTGGAGCTTGTGGTGGAGGTTTTTTGGGTTTTGGCTTTTTCATGACTTTATAGATGTTGCCTAAAGGCACTGGCCGATCCACAGGTGAGGGAGGAGGCGAGTCGAGCGCCAGGGGGGAAGTGGAGGATGGAGAAGGAGACTTGAGAATAAGGTTCATTGGCCGTTTGGGTAAGGGAGGCTTTACAGCAACAGGTGGTTTAGGTTTTGGTAGCGTGGGTGGTGGGCTGGGATCTTCGCCTAGATCACGGCCATGCTGTTCTTCTTCAATGGTGTCAGACGCCCCATCAGGGCAGTCCTCTAGGTCTCCTCGAGAAACAGAGCGAAGCCGAACAGTCTTCAGCTCATTCTGGGTAACCATAGGCAATGCCTGTGAGGAACTGGGGCTGATTTTTCCCGGCTTTGCTGCTGTTGAGGTGTCAGAATGCCGCCTGCTGGACTTTTGCTTTGGCTTGATTGATGACAGCTCCAGATGTGCATTCCCAGGCATTTCAAAGGACAACCTAGACCTAGCAGCTGGGTCCTTGGGTGATGGCAGTGATGATTTCCTTTCTGGGATCTTGGGGCGCATCTTACATCCTATTGTACCTGCTGTCCCTACTGTCCCTTGACCTGCCATTTGACTGAGTGGTACAGTTGGGGTTGGAGTCTCCGACTGGCTGGAATAGCCACTTGATGGGGACATAAGTCCCGGAGGTTTGAAGGGGGATGATGCCTTCACGTCAGTCTCCATGGAAAGCTGTGAGGGTGATGTGGCTCTGGAGGTGGAGGGAGAGTCAAGAAGGGACTCCGAGCTACCTCTGACTTTCATACATTCAATCACTGTGGTACCTGTTGCTGTGCTGGAGCCTGACAGAGACCTGAGGAAGAGCAAAGAAGAGATGTGAAGAGAAGAGCAGAGAAAAAGGTCACTGCATTTATTTTTGCCATCCAAACTTCCAGGATACCTAAGAAATTGCATAAGAAAACAGATCATAAAGCAGGCAGAATAATAACTCAGTAGTGCATGTCCTAAACATCCATGTGTATTTTTTTTTTAACCTGTAAGGGTCGTTGCTCTTCCACTCCCCTAGCTGCCAGTGTGTGGGAAAGGTCATTTCTGTCTCTCCCTCCCTCTCTGGTGCCTGGACCTCTAGACTTGGAGGTCTGTCATTCCCTCCTTGGCCAGGTTCTCGCTCACCAATACTGGGTTTAGAGTAGCTGGGAAGAAGGAAATCTGGCTGGAAGTCTGGGAAGTGGTCCCTGGGGATGTGCAGGCTCTTTGGTCGGCCATCTCTGTAAAGACCACCATGATGGTGGATTCTGCCCTCAGCTTCTCCAAGGTTTTTCATGAGAGAGACGCTCCTCACAGGGGGTGGTGGCTTTCGTTTGGATTTTTTAAGGGAGATGGAGCGGGAGCGTAGGCGCAAACGGCCTTCTGTGCTGTAGTCTGAAGCTGTGACAGAAATTGTGTCAGTCGTACTTGCGCTGTCTTCTGAGCTCCCTCTAGGGTAGAGAAGGGCATAGTTCTCACCTAAGCCGAGGAAGTTGTGATGCTCCTGTTGGTGGTCCATAGTATTCCCATTTCCTGTAGCGGTTATATTACCATCAAGCTGGCTTATGCCACCCTCTGTAAAACAAAAGGAGCCAGAATCTGTGGGTGTGGAAAGGGAACGCTCCCGAAACTTGAAAGCGTTCTGTGCTGCTATGGAACGTGCCGACCTCTCCCGCCCTCTCACTGCTTCCCCTCCTCCTGCTCCTCTCCCTCCATCCGCTGCAGCCCCTTCTGTCTCACTCCGCTTCCCCATGTCCATGTTATTCAATGCTCTCCGAGCAGGGTTTGTCACAGTCTTGAATGAGCTCGAATGTCCTGAGCTCACCACCATCACCCCCTCCTGTGTCCCTCCTCCGATGATACTGTGCTGTTTGGGTGGTACCGTTGGGCCTTTGTTCTTACTGTAATTGTAAGGCTCGTTCCACGCTCCGGGAGAAAAGGTGGAACCCTTAGGTCCGTTCCAGGAAGCAGTGGGTGTATTTGAGCAAAGCAGCCCAGAATGGTCCATAGTTTCTGGGTGAAGCTGATGTGGGGCTGGCTGCCCCAAACTGTTGTCTGTAAAGGAGAGAGGTAAGGAGGAAGAATCAGTACAACAAAACTAATCACAGCAAATTCGACCGACTGTGGACACATTGAAATCATATTGAAAAAATAAATGTTATGATAAAAACTTTACAGCTCCTACTGAAACTGACTAATCTAACTAAGTCTCAAAATCTTATATTAAGCCAAAAAAGTATTTTTGATCTTGTTTTGAGAGCGATATTTACAAGATATTTACACTTGATTATTGTCTGAATCTTCCCAAAGTAAGTGAAATAATCTGCCAGTGAAATAAGATAATTGCAGTTGGTAAGATTATTGAAATAATATTTTGTCTTATTACAAGAAATTTTACCAAGTGCAATTATCTTATTCCACTGGCAGATTATTTGATTGACTTTGGAAAGATTCGGACTATAATCAAGTGTAAATATCTAGTTTTTAGACAAAACACATTGGATAATCTTACACATTCAGCTCCTGCTTAGCATATCACCCTCAAAACAAGATCAAAAATACTTTTAGATCATCAGTTTTTGCAGTGTAACTATTCAAGGACAACGGATTAAAAATAGCCTTTTTGGCTAATTCTGGCACATTTACAGATTGTTATTAATGTGCACTGTCCCTACCAAATAAATAAATTCAAATTCTAAGTAGGTCCTAATGGCAATTTCTTCCAGAATATTGCCCTATTTATTTGTATAGACCCTTTTTATAGTACCATTACCTTGAAGGACACAATCTACCTTGCCATGCTTCAAGCTATGTGCTGTGGAATGAAGACAGAACCAATAAGCATCGATGGGCATTTTTATCTGTGGCACTTAGAGATGAAATGTCAAATTATAACTTGTACAAAAACTGGATAGTATTTCTTCATTGACTGATGTGTAAAGGTGTTTTTCATCTTCTCTGGATTGGATTTGGCAAGAGTTTGATTTATCAGCTGATTGGCTGAAGATGATAGACAGATGGTGCTTTTAAGCACCCGCAATTTTGCAAGTATGACTTCCCAGATGGTTCAGTAACAAATTATCTGATGTGACAGGTTACCAATTCATGCCAGCCAAATGCCCTCCACAGCAACAGACCCGCTAAATTCACCCACTGCGAGGATCAAGGGATCAGTTTTTCCCCTTAATTTGTCACATATTCTCAACAACACATATTCATCCTGCAGTATAATCAAGTCACAAAATAACTGCAAAGGGTCACAGCCTTGAAACGAATTAGAAAAATACAGTATAAACTAATCTGCAGTCTTAATACAGTCTGATGTATTTAGATTTTCTGTTTTTTAAGTCTGCAATTATGGCCTCATTCAGATTAAGCCGTTTACATGAACCCTTCGTACCCTATGATTGAATCTCCCCATTGTGGTAAATAAACCAGTAAGGCATGGAAAGTTCCTGGTTGTTCTTCACTGAGAAACACTGATTATTGCAAATCTAAGGGAAATAAATTATTAACTTAGCATTATTTTATGTAATTTCTTTTGTATAATCAAACATTTGGTGGATAAATATTTGACAACCCTTGCCTTGTATCACTCTTGGCCAGTACAACAGAAAGCAATTATTAGACATACACTTTTGCTTTGTTTTCTTACATTATTCATTACAGTCTAAAACTAGAAATATTATGCTCGACAACGCGATAACATTAGCTGGTGGAGTATTTGATAAACGAGCTTAAAGCTAGCATTTCTACTCAGATGGTATTTTGCTATTAGTGGTGTTAGCAATCAAGCAAGCAAGCTAATATTTAATAACTCTTAGTTTTCTTTTGGGTTTTAATGCAGTATTTCTGGTAGTTTTTTAAAGCATTAGATAGTGTTACTCTGTGTTGGTGGTGTAGGTTACTAAGACATCAAGGCAAACCCCACGGTAACCACCAGTCGCTTGGAAAAATGTGTATCCTTCAACTGGTTGGCAAATGGTTGCTGGAGGTTACTTGCTGTCACTTGTGATATTAGTCACAAAGAGGTATACAGGATTTGCGGACATGTGACCAATAACTATGTAAACTTGTCTACAATTTTGGATATGTGGCAATCATGGAGGCAGTGTCGAATCAAGTGAATAAGGCCACAGTCATACAGGCCTAGAGACATGTTTGCAACCATCTGGCAACCACTGGTCATGAGGGGAAAAAATGTGTATTCCCCAAATTGCTGTGAGTAGTTGCTGAAGGTTAGGTGTGGGGAAAGTGATTGCTAAATCACCAGTCACAGGGACTTGGAGACTGGTAGTGACCCCATTACAACCACCTGTTGCTAGGAAAAAAGTGCCTTCCCCAACCAGTTAGAAAAATTCCCTTGTGATAGTTTATATTAGTAATGACCAAATTGCTTTAGTCCAGAGCATTTTGCTGCAGTCATAGTTTGAATTGAAGTTACAGACTGGTCTACAAACACTGTCAGCTTCTCTCCGAGGTGTAATAAAACGATAACAAGCATGCCACTTTTGTTGCACTGCTGAGGAATAGCTTTTACTTGGAAGGTGAGGCTTTTCCATTTCCAGTTTGCATCACAGTTTTAAAAGTTCTACTACTGCTCCACAAATAGTTAGTAGTACTTGCAGACAAACATGAAAAACTACAAGCAACTGTGCCAATCTGCAAGGGAACCTAAATAATCACTTGGAGATTTTTGGTGCAGCACCTTCTTTGCTACTGATTTTCCCAGCAACAGCCAGCAACCTCCAGGAACCAAAGCCAAACAGTCAAGGAATATACATTTTCCCCTAGCAACCCATAGTTGTATCATGTCCAGTGTTTTTCTGTTCCAGTTTTTCTTTGAAGATGAGCACTCTCCATTTCTGGTTTATCACATTTTTTCAACTTTCACTACAGCTCAGAGATAATTGCCAGTATTTGCAGACAAATCACCGTCTTCCACGCAAGCGACAGGCAACAGCAGCAATCAGTGCAATCATGAGGGGGTTTTGCAACCCATTTCATCTTGCAAACTCCAGCAACCGCCAACCAGTCTGGGAGTACACACTTTCCTAGCAACCGAAGTTTGCCAGGGGCCAACCAGTCTCTAGGCCTGTGCGAGTGAGGCCATAACACAAAAGAAGGCAAACATATAAAAAATGGATATAAATTCATAATCAATCACAAAATAATTTTTTTTTAAATCTTTGCTTAACTAAAAACCTCATTTAAATCAAACAAGGTTTGCTGCCATAGAATAAATTCTGCCTTTTCCTAAGTATTCATAGTGTGCAGAAAAATAATACTACTTCCACAGCCAAGAAAAGGTCAGTGCTACTAACACAATACTAGAGTTTTATCTGATGAAGAGAAGTTCATGAGCATAGGAATTTCATTCTGAGATTATCAGATCCTGTCTTCTCTCTCTCTCTTGTCTTTGAAAGTGCAGTACATTTTATGTGAGGAGTAATAAGATCTGCACCAAGGAGGGAGGGTAGAGAGTTCCCCGTTATGGTCACACACACCTGCAGGTAAGGTCGTGTCGAGGTCAGAGTATGTCTTCCTCAGTGGAAGATTCTGGTGTGGTGTGTCGGTAACAGGCTCCAGGGAGTGGGGCTGGTGGGGGAAAGGGTCCCCTGGAGAGGGGGAAGGGGACGGAGAGTGCTGGAGAAGGTCAACACCGTGGAATTTCAATCCTCCCCCTTCACCTGCAGGAGGAAGACAGAGGCAGGAAGGCTCAGCAGAAGGAAGGGAAGACTAATTTTACCTGGCACGCACTAAATTCAATAAAACAATGAATCCAATCCTGTTGTTGACATGGCAATAAAGTATTAGATTATGGCTCTTTAGATATAGAGATGTGAAGACAGGAAACTTGATGTGATTTGAAGTCCCTCTTAAAAGGTTGCAGTGTTTTCCATTCACATCTTTCAGGATTGTTAAGACAAACATGATTTACTGCTTCTATTAAACTCAGCACATTCACTCGCTCTGGTTAAAATGCAATTTTAGTAAGATACAATGTCAGTCATAATCCTTTATTTACATCAGGAGGCAACCTTCAAAGCTGAAAAAGAAAGAAAAAGCCGGAACTGCAGTTCCTGTAGTGTCCACTTGAGGCTGACTCCAAAATTGAGCCAATCCCCATAGACCTCTATGCAAAAATGCCCAACTTCAGCCATTAAAATAACACATTTATAGCCTGATACAACCAGCAGCTTTGCTCCCTTTAATCAATTTATGACACTAGACCACTGTTCAGCTGGTTTATTTAACAGTACACCCATTTAAATTGCATTAAAACTACAAGTTATGAAACATGATGCTGAGATTGTTTTAATCAATACAAAACATCTGTACTGTCTAAATCAATGGTTCCAAACTAAAAATATACAAAGAAGTCTAACCAGGTTGTTTTCCTCCCTTTAATATTAATGTTTAATTTAAAATATGATACAGGAGAAGGATTTAAAGGCATGGAGTTGCCTGAAGCTTGTAGTTTGAAATGTCTATTTTATGTTTGCACTCTTCTGTATTTTCTGCCGCATAATTGCTGTTAATTTGAGCCACCAAGGTTGCTTCTGGCTCACCAAGTTTATGAGAAATGACATAAGCAACACTTGATAAGTTCATCTCAGCTAAACAAGTGGAGAAAGCTCAACAGCTTCAGTTTCATCTTCACCATAATAATGTATGCGCGCTCCATTTGAATCCAGGCTGGCTTACAACATACACGACAGAGAAACCCGTTGCTCTTGTTGCAGTCTACTTCCTGTCCTCCTGATATATTTTCTATGAGAACATGAATCCAATGAGTTACTGTTGGCAGCAGACACCTACTTGATTACCTTAATGACATGGGGTGCTGTTTCTCACCCATCTGCATAACTCACTCATGCTTCCTCTAAGCCATCAGCCTCGTTTTAGAGCAACAGTGATATTGGGCGCAGTCTGCTGCTAAAATTGATGTCCAACAACAAAATCATCCAATATGATGAAGGTCTGTCCTCAAGGAGAAGACTGGGATACGAAAAAAAGGAGATAGACTGGGTCGTCTGCCAGTTGGAAGGTTGGTGGTTTGATTCCTGGCCTTTTCAGTTTGAATGCTGAAGTATCCTTGGGCAAGACACTAAATCCCAAGTTCCCTCCGATGCATCTGTCGTTGTGTGAGCGTGTGCGAGTGTTAGACAAGATCCGTACCGTATCACCCCAGTAGAGCACTTCGCTCTCAGACTGCAGGATTACTTGCAGTTCCTAGGATACTTCAGAGTAGAATGGGAGGCAGAGCCTTCAGCTTTCAGGCCCCTCTTTTGTGGAACCAGCTCCCAGCTTTGATTCGAGAGACAGACACCCTCTCTATTTTTCATGATTAGGCTTAAAACCTTCCTTTTTGATAGAGCTTATAGTTAGGGCTGGATCAGGTGACCCTGAATCATCCCTTAGTTATGCTGCTATAGGCCTAAGCTGCTGGGGGTTCCCCATAATGCACTGCTTCTTTTTACTCTTTTTTCTCACAGTTTTTTACTCTGTTCATACTTCACTCTGTGTTTAATCATTCTCTGTGTCTCTTCCACAGCATGTTTTTTGTCCTTTCTCCCCTCAGCCCCAACCGGTTGCAGCAGATGACTGCCCCTCCCTGAGCCTGGTTCAGCTGGAGGTTTCTTCC
>VUQK01018198.1:6612-20466 GCA_015106715.1 Bujurquina vittata | reverse complement strand
TGATAAATTTACAATCATTTTGAGCTGGGTCCAAAATCAGCAAAGAGAATTTCTTTGCGCTGGCTCCCAGACCTGTGGATGGGGAAGGGACTGGCAGGAGACAGGACTGTGGTTGGATCGTCTTGGCTCTGATCTCAACCCCTCAACATAGTCAAAGTCTCCAAAATCAGTCATCAACGCCTAGACCCAGATGTTTTCTTTTTAATTATTTTTATTTTTTGTTAACTATCCATCTCTCTCTCCTTTTAATATGCCTGGTTGCCAGGCAACAGGGGGTATACAGGTCATATGTCGACTCCTGCATTTAAATTGCAAATGATACGAGCAATGCAGCTAAGAAACGGTGAGCAGATAGTGGTCTTAAATTAAAAATGTGCTTCTGTTTAGATTAGCGAGTAACCTTGAAACAAAATAAGAGCTGTTTTCATCAATTACTGCTACAAATGATCATGAAGAGGAAGACTTTTTGCATATATGTGTTATAAAAACGTTTTTTAAAACTACAATGAATTCAGAAGTGTAAAAATAATAACGGTGTTATTTTAGTTTAGTTTTTGCAAGGCATCATTTCCTAGAAAACAGCACAAGAACTGAGCCACGCTAAATATTCAGCATGAATCCACCAGGTGGATTGAACTGTGAGAGATCCCAGTTAAAGATTAAACTAAACGTGAGACAAACATCTTACTTGTCAGCTTAAAATAGCTACTTTGAAATAACCAAGTGCAGCTTAATTGTCCTGGAATAAGACATCATGACATTTTTCTGTATTTTACGTGTCTTTTTTTTGTCCCCTATTTAATTGGATTTGAACCAAAGATCATCAAACCCACGGCTCCATACTTTCAGCGACAGGTGTTTAACATGTCAGGCTGATTTAAAACAATAGCATGGCATTTTTGGTGAATTTTGATCTTTCTTTTAACCTCCAATCCACACAGAAGCGCTTATGAGGAAGGAAAATGTGAAGTTAACTGGTTTTGGTGAAGAACAAATTGTGGTGCATGGTGGTGCAGCGGTTAGCACTGTCACTTCATAGTAATAGTGCCCCTGGCCCAAAAGGCCCGACTTTGCATGCTCTCCCTGTGCCTGCGTGGGTTCTCTCTGGGTGCTCCAGTTTCCTCCCAAAGTCATGCATGTTTGTTTGGCTAATTGGTGTTTCTAAATTGGCTGTAGTTGTGAAGGAGGCATCTATGGAGGATTATCTTCTAGTCCAGATAAGACAATTTTATTTTGGGTTAGTTCATGCACATTCAAGGAGCAGCAGGTGCTGAGCGGGGAGTTTGAGTGTGTGTTGGAGGTGTAGCTTGTGAGGGAGCTCTGTGGAAAGCGACTTTGTATTTTTTTTTTTATTACAGTCCGACTTTATGTGCATCGGGCATCTTGCCAGTTTAATCCCTCCAGCCCCATTTTCATCACTCTAACCACAAGAGGGGCTGTATGCAGAATAATGGCAACATATCTGCACACAAAAAGCATTGTTCTGTTTTCTGCTACACTGATTAGAAATAGGCTGAAAACAACTCAGAGCAAAACAAGAGCATTCCTGAAAGTCTGGGTGTCGGCTCCATGACACATATTTCTCATTGCGTCCAAATGTTAACCACTGGCTACAAGATAACAAGCAGCCAGTGCGAGGTGCCTGCATGCTGTGTCTCTGCTTGTACAAGAGTAACAGAGCTGAGTTATAGTGATGGGGAGGAGAGACACTGAAATGAAAATGAAACTGCTGGACACACACTGAGGCCCACAAGACAGAAATGGCCCCGCCTGTGAGAGCGTGTGCTTTTATACATCAGTGTGCGATTATTTGTGCGAGTGTGTGTGATAAAAGGCTCTTCCTCACTGCCGGCCATATGGACCCAGGGGATCTATGGATGCCACTCCTTCCAGAGACATGGTGTTCTCTGCTGTCAAGGTTGATTAGCTTTAGGATGAAACCAATTTCCTCTCCTCTCCTTTAGCCTCAGCCCCCCCTCATACTCTCCTTCTTCAACAGCTCTCTCAGCTTTTTGCCCACTTGTTTTTCTCCTGCCTGTTAAACACTGGTCCACTTTGCTTTCCTGCATTACTCCCCAGGCTAAACCACACCTGAATATCACAAATACAGCAAATAGTGATCCAGATCTTACTATCTGCAGGCTATCAGTAGTTAGAAAGACTGTAAACATTAGCTAAAAAGTCTTAAAGGTTTAATTAAATATAGCTTCTGAAGCTGGAAGAACATGATTGCATTTACAGATATTAAATTAAAACACATCCACATTTACTGCAATGTTTTCTAGAGAGGATTGTAAAACACCTTTCAGAAAAAGTGCTTTTGGGCAATCTGTCTTTTCTTATCGAGCAGCACATACCTGGAAGAGTAAACCCACAGGACCATGACGTCTCTTAACTCTTAGATAAAATGTTGGTTTCTAGAAAAACGTGTCATAATCGACTGTAGAATCACTGAAAATCGGGGTTTTCACTATCTGTGTTAATCATGTTCATATGAGTTTTTATGAGCAGCCTTCAATACTGGATTTATATGCTCTATGGTTATATCTTTGTTTTACCCTCCATGTGCTTCTTGCTCTCATCTTTGCACAGATGATTTTTTTTCTGAGGGTATCTGGGTGTGGATTTTCCTGTTACAAAGAAAGTTCAATTGTGGTACTGACTTCATGCCACCCCTCCTAGATATTCCACGATGAACTGTAAGTGGTATCATTGCAAAGTGAAAGCATTTAGAAGCCACAGCAACTGAGTGGCAGACCACATAAAGTTACAGAGCGAGGTTGCTGATTGCTGGAGTACATAGTGTGTATGTCACCAATGCTCTGGGGATTCAGTGAACCTCCTCTAGCATTAACATCAGCACAAAAACTGTGTCCCAATAACCAGTCTTGATAGCCGGGGATCACTCCGCCAGGGACTACCCTTGGCCACCCCTGAGACACACTGCACCCAACCCCTACAATGCCTCCTGCGTCCTTTCCTTCGAAAGGAGCCAGTTGAGGTGGCTCGGGCATCTGATTAGGATGCCTCCTGGCCGCCTCTTGGGTGAGGTGTTCTGGGCATGTCCCACCAGGAGGAGGCCCCGGGGGTAGACCCAAGACACGCTGGAAAGATTATATCTCTCAGCTGGCCTGGGAACGCCTTGGGGTCCCTCCTGATTAACTGGTGGTGGTGGCTGGGGAGAGGGAAGCCTGGGCTTCTCTGTTTAGGCTCCTGCCCCCGCGACCCGGCCCCAGATAAGCGGAAGAGGATGTATGGATGCACCAAAACTGTGTGCTGGGAACTTCATGGCATGGGTTTCCATGGCTGAGCAGCTCCTGTGGGTGTAATGTGCTGGTGGCCCAGTGCTTTGTTCATGGTGTATTTTTAGTTTGTGGAATATTTATGCTAACCAGTTTCTTGTCTATGCTCAGGTCTCAACTGTGTTTGAAACAGTGTCCTTTAACTGCCAGCCTGCCAGCTTCATCTCCTCAAAAATCCCACCGTCATGACTGCAACGCAATCCAGATGTGAGGTGGCTGTGCAACTCAAGTCAGGGCGTGTGATTCTGCCAGATGCACTGCAACACATTTCACAAGAATCCCCAAAGCAGTTATCCACTCTGTCGTGGAATGAACGAGTCTGTTCTACTTTTTAACACAATTTGCCTCAAACCGTATGGAGCAGATGAAGAGAGCAGGAAGCCAGACAGAGGAACAGCATAGCGCATAGCTGTGCAAAAGGTGCAATAAGACAGTGCCAGAGACAAAATGTCGCAGACAAATTCCCAGTGTTGTTCGACAGCCACACTAACTCTTCACATTTTGCTCCTTCACCGCACTGCCAGCCTGCTTTGGTAACAGTCTGCTTTCGTTCTACCCTTGGATCTTTCTCATTGCCATTTGCATCTCAAAGACTTTTACAAAAAGCCCTTAAAACTGACTCCTGACTCTGTTTCTGGATGCCATCATTTCTTTTCTTTTCCCTTTTTTTTTTAAAGCTCTAAAGGCCCCGAATATAAAATCAACAGCAACCCTCTTTGTTTGTCCTACGTGGTATCTTTGATTACATTTTGTGGTTAAATCAGACTACAGATAAACAATAAGATAAAAGTGAGTAAATGCTGCTGTATGTGTTTGTGCATGTGTGCATTATGAGACTGTGTACCTACAGCCTGGTTTAAGCAAGATTTAAAAAGAGACTAGAGTTTGGGTACAGATCTGCAGGCTCACACATTTGTGTCCAGCACACACAGCAAGTGAAAACAACCAAAGCCATCGATTGTCAAAATATTAGCTAATGAAGCCCAATCGGGCATCATTCTGACAGCCTAGTTCAATACTGCCGTCTCACACCAGCAGAGCCTCATATGATGTGGTCGAGCAAAGGTCAGCTAACACAATAACTGATCGTGAAGGAGGAAGCCGGCTCCCTCACGTCTTCCTTCTCCCGTCAGCTCCCTTTCTTCCTGAGATCTCTATTTACAGTGCAGACGAATCTCAGTGTAAAGTACAGGGTCTCAAAACAATTAAAAAAATTTTTTAAAAAGTAATCTGACATTCTCAAAGCACTGTTGAAACTAAAGGGGCCCAAAATACACCCAATTATTATAAGTTTGTACAAAGCTGCTCCAAATTCTGCCAAAAGGAGAATATTTGTTTACTTTTGTAAAGGAAGTGATGAAAATGATGAACACCAAAAGCTATTAAACAAGGACAGCAAAAGACAAGAACTCCTCCCAACAGAAATTCGAACCGTGTCAACACAATCGTCAGACGTATGATGCCACATTATAGCTCACACTGTTTGACTGACAGGTCACCACCAGCGCCCGAGGAGCGAAGAGGACACAGCATAGCAGCTATTGTTCTTTGAGCTGAAAGGACTTCATCACACAGCAGGAGGAGAGCGTAAACAGTCTCGTCAGCCTCACTGAGATCACACTGGAATGATTGGAAAGGAAGATGCTGCCTTCAAGGCTCAGGGCTGTGACTGTCAGACGTGAGGTGTTCATGTCTGAGACCAGGACGGAGCCACTTTTCTGTTTGCAGTGCACACTTCATGGAAATCAGATTGCTTCATCGCTGTAGCAGCTACACCGACACGACTCATACGTCAAGCTTTGTGGTGAAATTTGCAGCAAGTTTGGCGTCGATGTGAATTGCATGTGTGCAATTTTTAAATAATAGTGGTTATCTTTATAAGGCTGTCATATGTGTATGCTAGTTAGCCACACAAAGCTGCTAAATTAAAGAAAGCTAACACTTACTGGAGCTGGTTTTTTTGTGATCCGATCATGCCTGTGATAAAAATACACTTTTTCCATGTTTGTTTTCTTATTCTCTCCCGGTATGAACCCACACTTTGGATTTGGAAAACTGTCACACCCCTAACATGTCACTTTGTAGATCAACAGAAGAGGACAATAACTATATGCTGCACATGCAGCCTGATTTTACAGAAAAAGAGGGATTAGTACAAAAAGCCTCTTTGATTCTCTCTTCTCTGCCCCTCCCACCATCCCCTCACCTCCTCCGCTGTCCTTCTCCTCTTCCTCAATGCTGTTTTTTATGCTGTCGTACTCCTCGTCTATGTTCTGGTTGCCTCGGATCTGACTGAGCACGCGGCGGGCCTTCTGGGTCAGCCCACGCTGAATTAACCAGCGAGGGCTCTCCGGCAGGAAGAGGAATCCCATGAACTGGAGCACAGCGGGGAGCACAGACAGACCCAACATGTACCTGGAGGAGGAAAGAGGGAACACATGGAGTGAGGCTAATTATGTTCACAGAAACAATTTGAATATATCTTTGTTTGTTTGTTTGCTTTTGGCTAATGGAGCATTTGAAAAGGTTCAAAAGGTCTGATTTCATGCAAATTTCAATTGCGTTTACTAGAAAAACAGGTTTCCGAAAGTGTCCCATGCCTTCACTTTATGCTGACAAATTTATCAGCATGCAACATGTGGTTTACTTCATTAAAATTAAACACTGGGGAAAATGTCAAGGCTTTATCCACATACCTCTGCTTAAAATAACGGTAAAATGGATATTAAGCAATTCAATTCATCCCTGAACATTAGAGATAAAGTGCTGTATTAAATGGGGCTCCGCTTCCTCGATGCCTGGCTTAAGAAAGAAAATCAAAACTATAAAGTGTCACTATCACTGAATAATTAGTTTACCCAAACAAAGCCACTGCTACACTCAAGTATTGGAAACTGCAGGGTTACTCTGCAAAGATAATGCATTATGTGCCGAACGGCGCGCAGAGACAGAGGAGACTGTAATAATGATAAATTGTTAGAGACTGCAGTAAACAGCCAGAAGTACGAGGTTTGTCTTCTTCTGCACAGGCAGCTGTATCAGTCTGAGAACATCTGTAATCTTAACTCAATAGGTGCCCCCAAAAATCCATTATGATTATGAATCACACCAATCTAAGGCTCCCCGAACGAGCTCTCTGTCATGTCCATCAGAGCTGCAGCCGAGGCAAATCCTTTAAAAAGAGCGGTTCTTATCTACGGTATCTCGCAGCTCACCATTCAAAGACTCTGACATGAGGAAAAGACACAAACAGAAGAAAGAAGAGCATCTTTCTAATGTACAGTGCAGCTGCTCTCAGTAAATGCTACCGACTGACCCGCGCATATGTTGACATTTTGAATGAGAGTTTGAGCCAGAATGACAACATTTTCTGGCATTTGATAGGCTAAGAAGCCAAAGAAGAGACGCCGCTATCATATCTGATTATTTGACTATCATTAAAGAAGGTGGTGCTGTGTAAAACTTGCTTTTTTCTTTCTTTGTGTTGAGAAACAAATTATAATGTGGAAGGTGCTATCACAGATTTTGTGTCTGCTGAAAAAGTAAAGCCAATGAAGTTCCTTAAACCTTCATTCTTTTTAATGACCACCAGGGCGTGATACCTGGGGTTGCAAAAAGAAAGCGGGAAAACTGGCTTCAGACTTGACCTCTATAAATACTTTCCTGATGAGCTCATTCTGTTTCATGAATGGGGATAAACTGTTGTTTAAGTGGGACTTGGCTGACAAATGAGTGCCATACTGTGTACCCATACTGTGTATGGGTAAAGTGTATTGGTGACTGTCTAACCTCCAACCGTCGTGGTGCAGATAGCTGAAGGCTCCGTCGATGAGGCTGGCTGTGAACTGTCCCCCCGTGATGAAGAGGGTGTTAACGGTCACTAGCTGACCCCTGAGGTGGGGTGGAGAGGCCTCAGCGATGTAGACGGGCACGGTCATAGAGGCAATACCTGTACATTCGTGGACAGAGAGGGAAAGGACACAATTAGGGGAAAGAACGTTTATGCAAGTTGACTTATCAGTTTGTATAGCAAAACATATAACATATATATATGCCTCTCGCCCTTGGACAGCTAGCATAGGCTTCAGCCCTCCTGCAACCCTGAATTAGAGAAGTGGAAGCAGATGGATGGATGGATGGCAGATCAGATGAACCCATAAACGCAAGGTTTTGAACTAAACTATGATCATAACTTTCAATTTTTGTTGACTTTAAAGGTGCATCATTGTGTGACTGGTTAGTAACAAACAAGCAAGAAGTGTAACAAAAAATGATCAGCTGACATTCCTCTGATATCCGTGGAGCATTTTAGCATCTTTTAACTCAATGTTTTTATTACTTGCTCTTCAAGAATTATGAAGAAGCTGTTTTTAGGAACAAATCTCTGATAGACCTGTTGCTCCTAGCTGTGAATGAACAACAACGCAACTGAAGAGACAAAATTTCGTTCGGAAACTGGTGGGAACACAATTAAAGCTAAAGGCGGGAACACTGGTCTTACATTCAATGGCTTGGCAGAAGCAGAACTCGTAAAAAAAATAGATAATGTTGCTGGATGTGAATATACAAATATTTTCTAGCATGTCCAAGAGTTTTAAAAGATAACATGTGAGTTAAACGCTCTGCTGCCCCCAAGTGGTGAAAAAATATTTATGCTGCTTTAACCATATTTATATTATAACATACATACCACTTCATTTTATTTCTGTAATGCACATCAGCTATTTCTTTCCCACAGACATGCATACAAACCCTTATACTCTAATCACAAAAATAAAACTTCCGTTAGTGATTCTAATTTAACGTTGCGTAATCCACAGTGATGCAGCACGTTATCATTGTGATACTCAGCTTAGGTGTTATTGCTTTTGGCTCGTTGGCACAATTTGGAAATTATTAAAATTGCAGCTTTAAAAATCACAATTTTTCCCCCAAAGTGAGTGACCTTTATGAAAACAAACTTAAATACGGCACTTATTTAGATCATGTCTGCAATATCTGCAAAAACACTTTGGCCGTTTTTGACCCCTAACCCGAACCCATTTTCAACATCAGCAGCAGCAACAGTGATGTCATGTAGATGCTGACGCAAACCCGAGAGACAGAGACCAATGCACTAATGGGCTCTGTGCTGCTCAAACTCTGTACACACACTCGGGCTAATCCACACGCAAACACATAGAGGCCGATGCGCACTTGTGCCCTCTCAAAAACACAGATCAAAATGTTTGTGTTCGACGAGGCTTTCTGCAGCTGGCTCCTGATGAGCTCTATTAATAGTCTGCCATCTATACACCCCACCCCACTCCACCCCTCGCCTCCCTGCAGCCATCGCCCTGCCCTGAACGGCCGCCATGACTACGTGGCTACCCGTTGCTATGGAAACCACTTGCTGGGAAACGTGCCACGCTGTCTCCGAGCGGGCACCACACTGTGGCAGCTCTGGGAAGAAAAATCAATAACCAAGAGAGGATGATATTCTCCCTGCTCCCCCACCCCCCCCACCCTTTATTTAGGTGTTCACTGCTTAAAATCAGCAAACATTTCATAAAATGAGGGAGGGCACACCAAAAACACACCTGGAAACACTCCACTGTGCTCTTGCACAACCTCAAAACACTTCCTCCAATGCAAACACACCCAAAGGATTTAGAGTCAAGTCTTTATCTTTGTTATGGCCTAAAAAGGATTACCATCTGATGGCGGAAATCCGAGATCCAGAACACCCCCTGAAATCTAATCAAGTGCTCTTTGGCAATGAAGCCTGTCTGCTCGGGCCAGTTTAGCAGACGTGCATTGATGGGCCTCTGAGAGGTGCTGCTGAGAGACGAGCACAAGAAAAACCTGATCTCTTCCGTGGGTTACGCTAGGATGTTAGGATGTTGAAATATCATTAACTCCAGCTGCTTACTTTGCCGTGTGATATTTAGCATAACTATAAATAAATCTATTTTTTAAAAATCATAAATGTGTATACTGCAACTTCTGTACTGCATTAAAATTGAGCTGTCTGATCTTTAGAAACATCAGGATCATGCTCTGCTGCTCCTTAGCGACTCTCTTCTGGACATTGAATTAGCGAAACAAAGCACGCTAATAAAAATGTGATTAAAAAGTATATCATTCTAATAGAGCTGTTCCGCACGAGAGTTCATTCAGGCATCCTGAGTTTTGGAAGTGAGAGTCTTTATTTGCTTTTAGCTCACTAACTGAAAACTCCCATCAATGCAAAAGATGCAGAATACTTATATGTGCTTGTTTTTGGGATTAAAAGGAAATTAATAAATATATGAGCCTGTCTAACAACAATTACTCCCAAGGTGCACTTGAACTGGGCTGCTAGGAGGCTTTTAGCAAACCTGATGGAACATTCTGCAGCTTAAACTGTTGGCACTGAGCACTGAGCCATCTCACACACAGCAACTACTGCACAAGCTCCCAGGAATCAGATTTAAAGGCATCCGAGGGACCGAACTGGCAGACAAAGCAGAAATAAAGTCACAATGGACCATAGCGGTTTAGCATGTTTGAGAAGAGTATTTTTATATTTTGATAAATATCAAGTTTGGATGTAATGATTAAGCGTGTAAAGAAAGCAGCAGGCCTGTTTTAAATACAGCTGAGGTTTCGCATCAAAAGCAAGTTTATATTTTAGATGTAATATGCCCAGATTTCAGAAACCTAACAGAAACAACTCCTCGAGACGTCTGCCTGCTTTAATCCCTCTTCTGGTGCGTGTGTTTGCCTCATGCACACCTCTCATCATCCACCTTCACTTAGATTTCCCTCCTCGCTTCCTGTTTGACCTGTTTTAGCCTCATGCATCACCAACTCATCTCTGTCCAAGTCCCGCCTGGTGCTATAGACCACCATATGCCTGCTGGTGAGATATGACAGCCGATGCTATTACGTTTAGTGAGTAATGAATCATTTCATTTCACATGCTGCTGCAGGTGGTGACGGGGGAATTATGGTAGAGCACATGTGAGCATACAGGCCAGTAAAAAAGTTAAATACTGTACTGATTTGCTTAAAATCAAAATCAAAACAGAAATATTGAATTTCACACCAATGGTTTGGGGCCATCTTTATCATGTTTCTCTTTACACGATGAGCCAAATATTACCTGCGGGTGTGAACTTCTGCCAGGCTAGTTTAGCACATGAACTCTTTTACTGGAGCCAAGTTTTTCTTTTACTCCCACGATAGTTTCATACCTGTGCTTGTGAATGCCGTGATAAACTGATCACTTGCAGTAACTGGAGACCAAAGATTACACCTGGTTTCAGCCTCGCCTCTTTAGTGCTGCAGATAACTGAAAAGTGACCATCATTTCCACTTGTTTAACTGCAGCATTTCAGCCCCTGGATCGATTTTAGAGGTTTTACTTTAATTTATAACTTGTCACAGTTCATTTGTTTCAAGTAAAACAAAATAATAGCAATGCCACATGTTACATGTTGCTCCGATGGTCCAACGGCAAATGTAGCTGGACGGCACTCTGCAGGTGTGACACATGCATGTATAACTAGGTTCAGACATTTAACATTCAGTGCTAATTTATTACTGAATGATTTAATGAATATCATGTATTTCAGTTCAAATCAATTCAGTTGTTTTTATATACCGCCTAATCACAACAAACATTCGCCTCAAGGTGCCATGACTTCAGCTGTGCATGGACAGAGCTGGACCCCAAATGCAGGACCGACTGGCAGCCTTCCCTTAATGCAAAATGCAAAACCAAATGCAGGCCTGGCACAAACTGGAAACATCAGACGGAGAGACACACAACCACGGGGGGATGCCGTGACAATGAACTGACTCAAACTGAGGGCTTGAATACATACAGGGTGATTGAGGAAACGGGACTCACCCGGGAAGAACAAGTAAACTGACTCAAACTAATAAGACAAAGGAATAAAAGTGAACATAATGCGCACGGAAGAGGGGACAAGGAAAATAAAACAGGAACGCAATACAAATAACTATAAGTAAGAACACGATTCAGAAACTATAACAAACTAAGAATCTAATCTAAGCAAACTTAGAAACACAGAAGAAATTCAACCAAACACAAAACACTGGGCAGAAGGCCCAGGACCATGATACAAGGTGCTTTATATTGTAAGGTATAGACACTACAGTGATTACAGAGAAAACCCAGCAATTAAAAAGACCCCCTATGAGCAAGCACTTGGTGACAGTGGGAAGGAAAAACACCATTTTTAACAGGAAGAAACCTCCAGCAGAACCAGGCTCAGGGACTGGTGGGGTTGAGGGGAGATAGGAAGGTCAAAAGACATGCTGTGGAAGAGAGCCACAGATTAATAACTAGTGATTAAATGCAGAGTGGGGTATAAACAGAGTGCAAAGATGAAAAGAAACACTAGGTGCATCATGGGAACCCCCCAGCAGCCAAGGCCTAATGCAGCATAACTAAGAAATGGTTCAGGGTCACCTGACCCATCCCTAATTATACGCTTTATCAAAAAGGAAAGTTTTAAGCCTAATCTTTTTTTTTTTCCTTTGGCCAGAGCAGCTTTATTGGCAGTGAAGAGGGACAGGAAATAGGTGAAAGATATAGGGGAAGACGTGCAGGCAAAACAGCGACAGCCGAGGAGTTGAACCTGTCCTGGCTACACTGCAACGTGGCATATGTATGTATGTGGTTGCGTGCTCCACCACTGAGCTACCTGGGTGCTAGTTTTAAGCCTAATCTTACAAATAGAGAGGGTGTCTGTCTCCTGAATTGAAATTGGGAGCTGGTTCCACAGAAGAGGGGCCTGAAAGCTGAAGGCTCTGCCTCCCATTCTACTTCCAAGTATCCTAGGAACCACAAGTTATCCAGCAGCCTGAGAGCAAAGTGCTCCATTGGGGTGATACGGTACTATGAGGTCTTTAAGATAAGATGGGACCTGATTATTCAAGACCTTGTAAGTGAGAAGAAGAACTTTAAATTCTATTTTAGATCTAACAGGGAGCCAATGAAGTGAAGCCAATATGGGAGGAATCTGTTCTCTCTTTCTAGTCCCTGTCAGTACTCTAGCTGCAGCATTTTGAATCATCTGAAGGCTTTTCAGGGAACTTTTAGGACAGCCTGATAATAATGACTTACAATAGTCCAGCCGAGAAGTAATAAATGCATGAATTAGCGTTTCAGCATCACTCTGCAACAGGATGTGTCTAATTTTAGAAATATTGCACACATGTAAGAAAGAAGTCCTATTTGATCCATGAAGGCTCTTTTGCCCTTGACTCTGCTCTCACATGCTGGCACACCCTGTCAACAACTTTTTTAACCACTTATTTTTAAAACAGGCTGACACAGAGAGACAGGAAACCATTTATTGTCATTACCAACAACCACCAATCACCAATTAACCTGACCCTTCTTGCAAATGGTAACTCCTGTAACTAATCTAACTAGACAATTAATTTTTTAACAGTTCTGTATTCTACCCTCTAGTCAATGGTGAATGGACTGTAATTTTTATAGCTCTTTTTAAATCTCACCTACCACTCAAAGCACCTTTTACACTGCAAGGAGCATCAACAAACTCAGACGGTACCTGGGTATCAGTATCTTGCCCAAGGACACTTCAACATAGGGCTGACGGAGTTGCCCTATGAGCTTCTGAAAAGCAGACAACCTGTACTAAATCCTGAGGCATCAAAAACAAGAAGATTTTTTGGGGGCCATATTTGAAAATTGGATAACCAGTGAGGAGTGTAAGGGGTCCATGCACGGGATGTGACTGAAATAAATACCATCACTTATACTACTGCAACTTACATGCTAGCAAAGGATTTAATATGCATGTATGGCAGCCATCATGAAAATGACCACCACAGATAACAAAATCTCCAAGCTCCCGGAGCTGTAATACGCAGGTGGCCCAGCACTTTTGTCCACATTGTGTATCTATGGAGTCTTATTTCCCGGATTTCTGAAAAGCAGGTTGAAAATGGCAAAATAGTTTAATCCATTCGCTATACCAGCTTTATCCAGGGATTTGAAAATACAATTTAGGTTAAAGAAATGTCAGAATTTTTTTTATCTCTGTTTATTTTTTTGATAATCCTAAAAGGGAAAATGTAGCACTTACTTTGTGTAACTGAATTTTCATGTTAAAGACGGACTACACAGTCATATCCTTGAAAATTAAGCAGGTTGTTCTGTCAGCCTCGCCCTGCATCATATGTTTTAGAGCACATGTTTTTTTGTTTTTTTTAAAGTGACATATTCCTCTAAGTTCTCCACAAAAACAAACACGTTAACTCATCTAATGGCTGCATTTCTTTACTTGAGTGTGAATCCCTTACCAGCACACTTTCTCTGTGCTCCCTTTCTCATTAATGAGCTTTCTAGTCAGCACCAAGGACAGCTCACAACACTCACACACACACACACACACACACACACGCACGCACGCACACGCGCACACACGCACACACACGCACACACACACACACACACAAATTTGTGTGTGTGTGTGTGTTTGAAGTTTTTGTGCGGTCAGGCTCAGTCTCAAAGCAGCACAGCCTGACC
>VUQK01018196.1:0-13381 GCA_015106715.1 Bujurquina vittata | reverse complement strand
CAAGACGACATATGGGGGGGGGGGCATCCATAACTATAAGGCGCTCAATTAATCCCAAGACAAAAAGAAACAACCAACAGAAGGAGAGTCAGGTTAAAAAATTAATCTCATACTGTGACATTGTTACGTGCACCATACCAAGGTCCAAAAAAAAAAAAATCCACAGCAAAGCATATAGCACATTTAAAGCTGGGATAGCAATGTTAGGGAGGGGGGGTGCCAACAGAGATGAGAGGGTCAGGGCATTATGGAGCCAGATCCCAGGTACCAGCCAAAACAGTTCGCTCATAGTGATGGGCGTAGGTCAGCGATCTGGGCTCGCGAGATCCAGCTCACACAAATCACAGAGAGAACTGGGGGAAAAGAGCATCTAGTACACATTGACCAGGAGAGATGAAATTACCAGCCTCAAGGTCGGCTAGAGAGCTGTGTTCCTGACAATGCAGATATTGTTTTAGGACAGGCTGCTTGTTTTTTCTCAACAGCATTCAGTTCCCTGGGGACCCACTCAGTAATCCAATAATCCAAACTGCACGGTTACCATCTTTGCTGTGCAGAACCATACGTTGTCTCCAGATATAATCCCTCCTCACCTGCAAGCATGTTCTCAGGTGGACTACACATCCAGCTTGCGGCTCAGGTCCATCAGGTTTTGAGTCAGAGTTTTAACGTCTCTGCACAGCCCATCCAACTGGTTCTGCATCCCCGGCAGATGTCGAGCTGCAGTCCAGATTTTCTTGACTTCCCGGTAAATCAGGTATCCTCCAAGGCCAGATAGAAGAGATCCTGTTACCAAAAAGCCAAATATGTTAAAAGCCTTCCACATCCTCAACTGACAGCGTTGCAAGACACACAGGTCTCCAGGAGCTCCATGAGTCGATGTCATAGCCGACCGGGTCAGTTCCACAAGGGCAAGCGTGCTCCCCTTTCCCCGATCTCATAGTGGAGAAAATGCAATCACTGGTGTTCAGGGCCCAGTTTGCCAGTTCCTTGTTGCTTCTAATCATTTTCTTGTTTCAGTCAATGTGTCAGCGAGGCTCTTACAGCAAGCAGCAGCAGCAGGAAAGATGGGGAGGGCAGGAGAGAGAGACATGCAAGTGTCTCGTCAGAGAGGGAAGATAAAGGGAACATAAATGGAAACAAGGAGTGGAATTACAGCCAAACTACAACCGTGATGGTTACCCAGAGAACTACAACTAAAAAGTCTGAAAATGTCAATATAAAGGAACCAACCCCGAAATATCTATAAAAAGGTTCAAAACTCAAAAACCTCAATTGCCCTTCGGGGATGAATAAAGTTTTCTGAATCTGATTAAACAGAAACATTACATAATATCAACTGAAAGTCCAAAACTTAAACTGCTCGGTCACAGACTCTCGGTCATGACCGGGGCTGGTCAGCTGACCCAGAACCCTCCTTTAGTTAGTGTTTCTTTTTCACTCACCTTTCACTCTTTCTCTGTGCATGTAATTATCAGTTATTATTAATCTATGGCTCTCTTCCACAGTGTGTTTTTTGGCCTGTCTCCCCCCCTCACCCCCAGCTGGTTGCAGAAAATGACTGCCCCTCCCTGAGCATGCTTCTGTGTCTGTTAAAAGGAAGTTTTTCCTTCCCACTGTCACTAATACTCATAGGTGATGCCCTGTTATGACTTGGGGTTTTCATTTAAATATTGTAAGGTCTGTATCTTACACTGTAAAACATCTTGAGGTGACTGAGCTGATTTGGCGCTTTACAAATAAAAACTGAATTGAACTAAACTGGATTGGATTTGAAGACAAGCCTGCTTTGACTTTGTTTGACAGACAATTGCACTTTGGTAGCAGTTGTTTATCCTTTAAATCTACCTTGCTTTCTGATCTGATCTTGGATTCTTGTCCTCCACCCGAGGGCCTCCCTGGTGTGTGTGACTGATTGGACCTTCTGGCTAAAATAAAGAAAGTTTCTGGATTTTGACTTTCCCTTGAAGAAAAATTAATTGTTAGCTAGCTCAAGTCTTTCATGCTGTTCAATAAGGAGCCTATATTAAAAAGAAAAAGCAGATGAAAAAAAGCACATCCTCAGTAAAAACTCACATGTACTGGTATTTTAGTTTTCAATTTTTACTTTTTCTTCAAAGTGTACATCTCCAGATCTGCAGTAAAGTTTACAAAGACAGAAATAAAATTGAAGACTGTGGTCACTAAATGAAAAGTACAAGATTAATTATGATTAGATGAGAAATAGAAAATAGTAATGCAGGAAATATGAAGTTCTTGTTTGCAAATTCAACACCCCCCCTCCCCCATGTTTTTTGTGTTATTCCAACTTTGTTATAAATCACACGAGGACTTAAAGAACCAGTGAAGACTAACAAGTTTTGAACCATGCTTTAAAGTGCAACCTCTTTGACTTGTTCTGGTCCACTACATGAACCACTGAAACAAATTAGAAAACATCTGCACATCCAAAGGTAGACTTGAGCAATTTTAACTTTAAAAATTCAAAGTATTATTTCTATGAAGGTTTGCCAATCAATTTTAGCATGAAGCAGAGTAAAGAATGAGGAATGATATGGAAGACCCATAGACATATACAAACACCTTTCTCTCTCTCTCTCCCTCTCTCTCTCACACACACACACACACACACACACACGCACACACACACACACGCACACACACACACACACACACACACACACACACACACAGCCCTTACCATTCAAGCCCTCCTCCCCATCCCCTCCACTTGCTCCCCATTTTCTCTCTCACTGACACAGCCCTCCCACATGTCCTCCTCTCTCTCCTCCTTCTCAGAGGACCAGCTCTGTCTCTCTCTCCGTGCACTTGCCCCTTCAGTCAAGAAGAAACTAAGTGAAGGAAAGAATAGAAGAAAGAGGTTGTTGGAAATCGAACAAAGCAAAACTTTGATTCTGCAGCATGCCACAGAAAGGTAAGCTTTCTCACTCTCTCAGTCAAACATGGAGTTGAAAAGTTACCGTGCATGTTTAAGGGATCGGGGTGAAAGGGGAGGACCAGGTGATGGAGCAAAACTCTTTGTTTTCTATTATTGTTGTCACTTTTGGCAGCACAAAAAATTTGTGATCAAGTTCTAAGCGAAAAAGCAAGAAAAAGAAAACGGCCAGAAGACAGAGGAAGGAGAAAGAAAGAGAAGACAGAACAGATAACATGTTTCTTTTTAGAGTCACTCTCTTTGCGGCACAAATCTTTATCGCACACAGAGAGAAGTGTGAGCTTGTTTTGACTGTGTGATTGAAATTAAGCCTCGTGTATATTCTTTATATTAAACTCCAAAGGCATTCACATGTGTGGGAGCAATAGCCAGTGGCCTCTGCCCAAGGCCGGGTGTCCCTGCTTCGCTCGGGGTTGTGTTGTTAGGGGAGGAATCTGCAGATCTCCATCTGCGCCCTGCCGGGAGCTCAGGTGATCCAGGTTCAGTTGGTCTGAGCTGCCGAGAGGAGAGCTTTGCCTTTACATTAGAAAGCAGGGAGCCTTCAGCTGCAGGATCACATTACCAACAAACTTCACACCGCCTGCGGGCTTTTCCTGAAATCCAGAATCCAGAAATCATTTTAAACAATCCGGAAATAAAGTTGTCACATTGGTGGATATTCTATTTAAACCCATGGACTGTGTGTAGGACTGCGGCATATTTACAAAAGAATTTCTCTGGTCCGCATCTTCTCTTCCCATTTTTTAAATGATCACATTTATAACGGCAAGACATGGCTTTCAGAGCCATGCACTCCGCGAGTTAATACTACTACTACTACTACTACTACTAATAATAATAATAATAATAATAATGAAAATAATAATAGGAATAATAATAATACTGAAAATGTATTTAAATTTGTATTAAAGGGTACAAATAAAACTAATGTACTTAATCACCGTTTGTAGCCACTTGTAGTCTGAAAGGACTCCATGATGTTACGACCTAAAAATATATAAACGCGAGATATAGTTTTTTCATCATTTTTGGACGTTAATAAAAAGGTTGCTCTCTTCAGTAGAGTTTGAATTTTTCTCAGAATCGCAGTTCAGTCCAAAGCTAGAGAAATGGTTTTATTTTAGGAGTTTGTGTTGGGATTGCATTTTTAAAAAAACATCTCCAGAGCAAAGTATGAACATAAGTTGCTGTCCTTGTACTCTTCTGCTGTGTGAGATGATTTTAAAATCCACAGGCAGTATAAATATCCTCTTAATTGATGATCTAATTAAGTCAGTTGTTAATGAACGTCTTAATCAAATTGAAGCCAATTAAACGCATGATTAATCAGGCAGGAATTCATTCATCCAGCATGCGAATTTGGAAATTTTGCTTTTCTGTGTGTCACAGGGATGGGAGCGAAGTGTGGGCTGCTGCCATATGTTCTAATGGGAACAGGAGGCTTTAGACGCGGATGTGCACCTGAGTCACATTTCATATTTTGCTCATTTGACGGAAGCCAGCAGACGCCTCTTTCTTTCCAAGAAATATTTTAATGTGTAACATTATGATGCAAGGATTAGAATAGCAGGCGTTCTTTTTTTACACTTCAAGTTGTGTGTTTATTTGTTTCCAAGTGCCAGTAGAAGCTGCACTGACTGAATGCCGTCTGCGTCACACACACGCACTTAAAAACGAACTCTTTTCAGAATGATGTCAAATAGACCTACAGGGCTGTGTGTGTGTGTGATCTGTTCCAACGACCGTGTGTGCATGCGCATGAATACACAATGAGCATGAATACACAATGCAGAATTATGACTCCCAAAATGCAGGTGAGCGTCTTAGTGCTGCAGAACAATCCGCGGCTTTCAACTTTATGTACACCTTATTTCGCTGGTGTTGTGTAACTCGTGTGGCCCACTGCTAAAGTTGAGTCTATCCCCGTGGAACAGATTGGGTGAGTGTATGGGACACTGTATAATAAATACACAATATAAACGAACGGGTCCAATTGGCTGCATCTTTATAGCCTTTGTCTGTGTAAAGACGATTGCAGAACTTTTCTTTCATCCGCTCATGTTGTGGGGTAGCCTAGTGTCTACATTTAAGAATGTAATGCAAAATTAACGACGTAAACTAAACTAAAATATATAAATATAATATCTAACCATATAAATTATTATGATTATTATGACGACGAGGAGCCGCTGATTTGAGCGCTCTCACTCTCTCATGTCCGCACTGAATGCGGCTCAATGAAACTTTTATGTCGTCATCACTGTGTTCAGCAGAACTCTTTTATGGCACTTGTACTGGTCAAATTGGGCTTCCCGCTGCGGTTTTGTGTCGCAAGTTTTTTAACGAGCCACAGCTAACGAGGCGACGACACTAAAATCCCGCGGACACACAAAGCCTGGCGGCTATTTACCGAGCTGAGCCGCGGCTCCGCTCCTCCGGCTCTTTGTCCTCTTTCAGGGGGAGAAAAGGCCGAGTTATAGCGGGAACAGGGAGCCGCAGTCGGCATGTGTGTGCGTTTGTTCTCGTGTGGAGCTGCTTAATGTTCATTATGCAGGTTGGTAATGACTAGAGCTTAAGAGAAAGCTGCTTTGAAGCCTTTCTTGTTTGCATTTTCTTAAGTTAACCTAATAGGGCTGTGATTTTGAGATGTCATGTGCTTTTGTGCACACATGAATCACAACAAACTGGTCATCCTGCTCTGCCCCGTCACCCTTTCATTTACTTATGTTCATTTATGATCGGCTTTATAGACTACAGATGGAATTACATATTTCACTCGGACACTCGCAGATATTTTTTTTAATCACTACAGTCAAAAAAATGTTGAAACTGCAAAAAAAATCAGAAATTGTGTGCAAAATTATGCATTATTGTGACAAAATGTTACAATCTCATTTAGTTGCAAAAGAAGAATGACTGACATCGTTCTATATTGTTTTTGCATTATATATATATATATATACATACATATATATATATATATATATATATATATATATATGTATGTATGTATATATTTACGATGTGTATTAATTAGAATAAACATGCAGCATATATAATTCTAATAATCAAAAAGAAAATATTAAATTACCCAGAAGGAAACACAGTTGTGATTGTGTGATTGGCTGTTGCAGGGTGAGAAAAATATTTTGTCATTAAAACAGCAAAGTGGTTTTTAAAATATCTTGGCTATTATTTCCTGTTTCATTATTTTCCATTATACACGAATGCATTTTTGTCCTGTAAATTCATGGTATTGAAACAGATTTTTATTTATGTCTTAATTTTTTCTCCTATGATAGATTTGGAACCGTACGCTTTGTAATTTTTTTATGGTTAACACTAACAAGAAATAAAATGTTTGAGTGAAAGTCAGAAAGATAAAGAACTGTGATTTTGTACTCTGTCAGCCCACAAGTCTTCGAGTCTGTGCTCACACGTTCATTATTATCAATCACAGGAAAGTTTGACAGTCAGACCATCGAGACAGGGTCTTTATTTTAATCTCATCTCAGCTTCTCTTAATAATTTCCTCCCTATAAACACATTTAAAACAGAAATTAGGGATCTTTTTACATTGTTGTAGAAATCCAGAAATATATTTTTGCAGGTATGATTGTTCTGATTTTAGCTTGCAATATAAAGCACCTTGAGACAACTGTTGCTGTGATTTGGCACTATAGATAAAATTGAATTGAATTGCATTGAAATACTTTAATGTAATTCAAAATCCAAGTAGCATGCACAGTTTCTCATTACTTCTCTGTTTGTGCAGATTACAGGAGTCAAACAAGCTGGGAGACTGGAGTGGCCTCGATGATGCAAAACAGTAAGTTACTTCTCAAAAGTATGTGTTTTTATAATTTTAACGCTACTTTATCCGAAAATGCTGGTGTGGTGCTGTAAGCCCCAGCTCAAAAATAATCAAAAAAAATCCCTTAAGCTTTTAGTACTGACAGAGAAAACTAGACATAAATATAAAACCAACATTTTAAATGGTTAAATTGCTGAGTGTAATTTTATCATCTTGGAAATTTAGCCAGTTGTGCTGTCGCATTTTTTGATCTCATTAAAGGACAGTTTTGATTTACTGCACCCTGGTTTTTCATGTTGCATACACTGTCAGTGTATTCAGTAATAATTAAAAAAAAAAAATGGCAGATTGTTGTTGTTCGTTGATGAAGAAAAGCATCCAGAGTTCCCCACAGCTTTATGAGACCTTACAGCTCGTTCTTGGTCTTATAGGCAGGCAAGTGTAAAAAACTGCTAGACAATAGCTGACCAGCATGAGTGGCTTAAACAGAGACACAGTTGAGGGAATTCACCAAGTGCTCAGAAATGTGACTCCAAACGATTATTAATGGCATAGCCATAGCTGCTGGACATATTTAGCAAAGCTGCCTCGTGAAATGCACATTCCCACACAGCTACACGCTAAGTTACATTTCAAGGAAAACACATTTTCAAAATAAAATACCTTATTTTTTAAAAATGAGTCAGACGGTGCGGTAAAGATTAGATTTGTGTTAGAGATTCTATCCAGCTGTTGTTATTTTATTATGTTTTTTTAAAATTTTATTTTAAATTTAAGTTTCTGCTCACTGTTTAGTTTAATTTTCAACATTTAGTTAGGTTTATGTATCAACAATACTTGGTTAGGTTTAGGGAAAGATCATGGATTGGGTTAACTTTTATAAGACAGGGTGCACAAATGGGCGTCTGTGACCACAATAACACAGGGGTGGTATGTAAATGTGATCCCAAGTTTTTCCCATTTTCCCTAAGTGACCAAAAAAAAGAAAGCTGCAGCTGTGAGTGACGAAAGGTTTGAGCGGTCTTGAATGGAGACATCAGCACTGGCTGTGGTAAAAATAAAAGCTGTCGGATAAAAGCAAATGGCAGAAAGTAAAAACATCTTTCTTCATTCATGAAGAGAACCCTTTCATCACATAAAATAAGATATAACTTTGTAGTTTTGTCTCTTTTTCTTTATCAGTATTCTTTATCAGTCATGAATGAACACAAATGCTGTAGTGTTATTAAAGTTGAAATTAAAAAACAAAGTACATGAAGTTGGAATAAGCTTAAATTATCCATTAAATATAATCCTAAGGGCTAATGATCTACAACAGATGTATTACACTGAATTCTGCACTCTAACGTGTCAAATTTTCCATCTGTAAGACAATCTCTTTACACACGTATGTAAATTCTTCCAAAACTGACACACTGGTTGTCATCATAACAGTGTGGACCAATAAATTGTTATTTAGGTCAAAATGCTGTGCAATAAAAAAGCTTTATGATGGGATCAACCATGCTGGTGTCTGCAGTGATGGTGTGTGGATTAGTTTCTCTGTGTGACTCTGATTGGTATCGGACCCACACTACACTGCCTCAGCACCAGACACCCATCTCACCCTAGATGATGAGGCCCAAGATAAATTTTAGCCAAATTTCAGTTGGGCAGTATCATTAATAAATGCCTGAGTGGTTGCTTTTATCAGTACCTCCACTTTAATCATCTGCAGGTCATTGAGATGAGCACCAATATTCATTTGCTTAGATCATTAACGTGCAAAGCTTAGATTTATTGATGACTGATTAGCATACATCAGTAGGTGACTGAAATAATTCACTGTGCCCTATGAACATGTCTGAATCTGACATCTCATTTAAAATAAAATAAAAACGGATCCCCACAGAAGACTTGTGTCCTGTTAGGTCTGGGGACAGCCCAGGTTGCTTCTAGCAGAATTCCTTAGACTTGAAAATAAAAAGGAAAAAGTGAAAGAAAAATAAGTCACAATAGAAGGAATATAGAAGAAGACTATACCGTGGTAATCTTAAAAATTATCATATAAATACATTTCTGTGAGGATGCAATCCAAGCACTAAATGAGGTACAAAGTTAACCGAGGCTGTGACCCACTACACAACTGTTGCACTGTATATAAACTATATAAAAAATTAGTTATTTATTGTGTTTCTGTGCTACTATTTTGAAGCCTCTAACAAATTTTGGATTTTGAAACTGGCCATGGTTTTATTTGAAGCGAAAGTGTGAAGCCACGCTTCTTAGGTACCTCCATTATTCTCTGTTATTAATTATAATGCTAATTTCAATTACAATGCAGTCATGTCCAATAGGACAAAACCTAACCTTTTATTGAATGTTTTAATTGTTGTCAAATACAATGTTTTCATTTTGATTACAAAGTAGTTACAGCACATTTAAAAATAACCATAGCACTTATGAACTCTGATGAGAACATATTTTAAAAGAATTTAAACTGTCAACATTTTTATATAGTGAATAAGTTATAAGGGGATGAGAAAAAAACAGCCACAGTAAGAAGAAAGATGCCAGATGCAGACACCAAGAGAGAAGTTGGTAACTGTCTTGCTGTTAGCAGACTCATGCAGCGTGCATGGAAAAGGCCAATTATAACTCGCTTTCTTTAAGAAGATGACAACAGATTGTTTTACTGCTTTACAGAATTCTGTAGACTGCACTATTAAAATAACTTCAAATAATTTAAATAAGTTGTTGTTGTTACCACAGCTACAGGTGCTACCAGATCTGATATTGAAGGTTCTCATCAATATCAGATCTCATGCCATCATGTTGCCTAGCAACCACCTAACAATAGACTAAAATCACAGGCCAAACGATACTGTAGCACAGGCACGTGCTATTACATGCCTGTGCTATTTTATTTCATTTTATTTATTTTCCTATTTTATTTCAACAAATGAAATAAAATAGGAATTATGTATTTTGACTGTCTTAGGACTGGTTCAGTATATTCTCCTGGAAGAGCTCTTCTTCCTTCACCTAGAAGGAGGTCTAATGCAGTTCTGCTTCTCATTACCCATGCCTAGATAAGTAATGCAACACAGATTTGAAGGATGGATAGACTGCTAAAGTGGTGTAAGTTTTGACATCAAGCAACATTATAATGCAGCAACACAGTAAATTGATTTTTTACTTATATAATACTTTTCTTCTCTAAACAAGCACTCAAAGCACTTCCACCCATTCACACAGTACTTTATTGTTATTCTTAATTGTTCTTTTCTTCTGTGGAACCAGCTCTCAGTTTAGATTCTGGAGACAGACACTCTGCTTTTAAGATTAGGCTTCAAACTTTCTTTTTTGATCAGTCTTATAGTTAGGGCTGGATCAGGTGACCCTGTATCCTCCCTTAGTGATGCTGCAATAGGCCTAGGCTGCTGGGAGCTTCCCATGATCTCTGTTTATACACTCTCCATTTAATATTAGTTATTATTAATCTCTGGCTCTCTTCCATGTGTGTCTTTTGTCTTGTCTCCCTCCCCTCACCCCCAACCAGTCTCAGCAGATGACTGTCCCTCCCTGAGCCTGGTTCTACCAGCAGTTTCTTCCTGTTAAAAGGAAGATTGTCCTTCCCACTGTCGCCAGTTGCTTACTCATAGGGGAGGCTGTCTGATTGTTGGGTTTTCTCTGTATTATTGTAGGTTCTTTATCTTATAATTTAAATTGCCTTGAGGTAATTGTTTTTGTGATTTATTGTGAATTGAACTGAATTAAATTCAGTTCACTTAAATTAATTCAGCACTAAAAATAAATTGAACACACTCATACTTCGTATTCTGTCCACTTTGAGATCCAGGCTGGAGGAGCCTGGGATTCTAACACTGACCTTCCCAGGCCTGCTCTAGGTGACTTGCTCTACCTCCTGAGCCACAGCCACAACTGTGATGGATTTTGAACACACTAGTCATGAAAAACTAAAACTTAGCTATCCTTTCGACAGTTACCATTATTGTTCAATAAACTGAAAGTTTAACTATGCTGATGAGCTTTAGGTAATCTTGATAAAGTACACAATAATACACAAAAATATCATATGACACAGTGGTGTTGTGTTAGCACTGTTGCCTCATAGCAATAAGGTCCCGGGTTTGAATCCTCCATCTGATTGGGCCCTTTCTGTATGGAGTTTTGTTCTTCCCTCATCTGCGTGGGTACTCTGGCATCCTTCCACAGTCTAAAATTAGTGGGGTTAGGTTAATTGGTGATTCTAAATTGCCCGTAGGTGTGAATGCAAGTGTGAATGGTTGTCTGTCTCTCTGTAGTCCCCCTGCGACGAGCTGCTTCTCTCTTGTGGTAGCTGGGAAAGGCTCCACCCCCCACCCCCCGTGCCCCTGAATTGGATAATCGGATGAAAATAGATGGATGGACTCTGTTTTCCTCCTGCAGTCCAAAAATATGTGTGGGTTAGGTTAAGTGGTGATTGTAAATTGGCTGTAGTTGCGAATGGTTGTTTCTGTCAGCCCTGCAGCATGCCGCTGATGACTCCAGGGTGTACTCTGGCTTAAGACTGCTGGGATAGGCTCCTGTGAGCCTGAACTGAATAAGTGGAAGAAAATAGATGGATCACACAGCGTTATCAAGCTTTTTATTTCTAAAATCAACACAATTTTTACTTTACTGCATCAAACATTTCTTTTTGAAGCCGTTTTTCCTGCTAATAGGGTGTTTGATTAGAAACAGGTGTGTTGTGCAGACACTGAACAACGGTTGAATGTACTTTATTCTTGTTTTGTTTGGAGATCTTTGCTGACGATATCAGTACACTGTTAAAGTGAAAGTTAATTGAAGTCAGGTTCAGTGTGAAAGAGCTGATTTAATGTGAAAGCTGCTGATCTCTTCCCAAGAGCCCACCTGCTTTGTGTGTGTGAGCATGCATGTGTGTGTGTGTGTGTGTGTGGCAGAGAGAGACAAATTGACTCCATATGTCTGTCTATTAATTGTGTGTCAAGAGAGGAAGGCCTGAGTGTTTTCCTTGGGGAAATGAGACTGTGATTAACATTTTTCAGTGAAACTATTGGCCACGAAACACAAAGATGATGTGAGGCAGCATGAAGGACAATTAGAAATAATGCAGTGTCACACCTAAAGTTAGCAGCAACCTCTGCGGAGGCCACGGCTCTTTCTATAATTTAATTAACCAGAAGAGATGTTCAAAGCCAAAGCTATGACAGTGTGAGGCTTTGTGGCATTTAAACCTTTTCTGATCCAGTTTTTATCATTTGTTTTTCCAGTTGGGAAGCTCCTCTGCAAAAGAGAAATGGAGGTGTTATCTGTTGTCAATATGCATCTAAATGAACAGACATCTTCTTTGTGCAACTGATTATTTAATTAATCACTAATTAAAGCCATAATTCCACATGCAGGAAATAGAGTAACATTTACTGTTATTGTGTTTTTGTGACTGAACATTTTCTCTCTTGAATTAGCGTTCACTGTGTCTTCTGTCATCTGTGTTTGATGACACACTGGGATTTTTTTAAATAAATAAAAATGAATTTAATACCAATTTGGTGGACTAAAGGATCCTACCAGACATCTTTTGCAACATCATATTAATTTAATCTTTGCTTTAACTAAGCAGAGTGACAAAGCTTCTTGGGGATGCTAAAAATGTGAACAGAGCAAAGTCAGTTTTTAATTAAGTTTCTTCCATATATTATTATGTTATTATTGATATTATTGATATGGTCCATCAGAAACGCTGCGTCTCGTTGTAAATCTGTTCCCTTTGGGAAAAGGCTTAGCTTTAACGTGTAATGTGCATTTTCATTGTATTTATTTATTTCACTAATATGCACAATAGTGTGTAGAACATTGCTAAGATAAAATGTTTTTCTTTGTTTTTGCTCCTTATGTACCTCACTTATACACTGGGTGTGATTTGCCAGGGCGGATGGCAGGATCCCCCCACCCCACCTCCACCCTCCAGGTCTTCATGTCCCTACCTTTGCTATGGATGGATGGATGAGATTAGTAATAAATAAATACTCTAACAATTTTCAGAGTATATAGGCCCACTGTGGTTCTGAGTGACATCTGTGGAAAAAAAACTTTCAACACCCTTTTATTCTCTTTCTTTCCCTCTGTATCTGTATGTGTGTGTTTGTGTGTCTGTGTTCGCTGTTTGTCTGATTTATTAATATAAGAGGTTCATTTTAAATCTACAATATGCTCTCCCCCCACCTCCATCTCCCCAGAGCCATTAAAACACAATAGACAATTGAATCAGCATAAATCTCTACTTAACCCCAACAGAGTCCTGGCACAGCATGTGTCTGCTGCTGCTGCTGAAACATGTCAGACCTGCAACATGTTAAGAGTAACTCCAGATAAGATCAGCACACGTTTGGGAAATCACCATCACTAAATCTGATTATATTACATGATAATGGTGTTAGGTGAGTGGAAAAGAAAATTTTATGCTTCATGTCCTGTAGACACAGGGATGTTTGTGCCTAAAATTAGCAGTTTTTGGCCTGTTCAGATTAAGCAACCTTTTAATTTACTGTTTAATTTAATGCTTTCTTCACAGACTTTATTTCTACATTTTTGTGGAAGGTCATGAG
>VUQK01018195.1:0-11324 GCA_015106715.1 Bujurquina vittata | reverse complement strand
TATATACAACTATTTACATTAAAATACAGGAAAGGCCTCAGGCCTTTTTCTGTACAACTATTTGCAGAGCAATCAGGACTCACATTAAGATGCTAGACAAATTATTTATGCCACCTCAAATAACAGCTTCTGTCCTCCAAAAGACCGAGGGGCCCATCACAGGCAAAACTTGCCAGTAATATTGTCTCTTTTACCACCTTTACACCTGTTCCTCAGCAGCCAAATGCACCCAAATGCATCGTTACTGCATAATTTTCTAATTGGTTGATATGCTGCATTTTTCCACCAAAAGGAAAGGAGTTGTCGGGAATTGTTATGTTTTTATTAGCAAGCACTTCCCGTTAGTGAAACTCACATTTTCGCCATTTATTTCTGCACAAAATGCGCATTGAATGTGAGGACAATATACAGGAAAAAGCATGGCATAAATTATTGTGCATAACTCTGGTTTTACGTGGCCTATCAACGTAATTTAAAACTGGTACGTAGTTTGAAGTCTGCACTTTCCATTCATGGCAGCAGTGTCCCAAATAAGTGGTTGCAGCACCGCGCATGCGCACAGCAAATCGGACAGCGGAACCAATCGAGTCTATCAACGTCAGCTCAGGTCCTGCTGAGTAGTTAGATTTTATGTACAGATTTTATAGCTAAACGAATTTTTTAAAAAAGTCTGCATCAATGGAAAAGTCAAAATATATTGAAGGGGTGATGAAAAATTTACTTTCAAGTCAAATTCTGTTACCTTTTACTAGCTTTAATTTGAGCCCATTTAATTCACTACCTTTTCCTACCGCGCGGAAACCCTGTTGAAAGTGAATACTGACCAGACCGGATCTCTAACATGGTTCTGTTTTGGTTGGATATTTAAATGCTGGCCCAGAATTCTTCAGAATCATTACCAGAAATTAATGAACATGCTTGTGTTTAAGAGGTTTGCAAAATGTATACAGTATGTGCTTTGTGTCCAACAGACTGAAGCAGATGGGGACCTAGAACTACACCAGCTGAAGGGGGGGGGGGGTAAATTTGCCATTGTGCCTGATCTACTCCCCTATTTACTGTCGTTAGAACACTGCAGTTTGGTTTGATCCACAATTGTCACATCCTGGGTCCTGGTCTTTCTAAAGTGATGCCATATGTGGTTCCAGTGAACAACTAAATCATTTTGTTCTATTTTCCAAGCATTGTACAAATTTACATACTGTTAAATGCCAATTAAATCTACCACACAGAATGACACCAAGTCATCTAATCAGCACAAACTTGAAAGACTTCTATAACCAATGCAGATTTTTGTTTCTTATAAATGTATCAAACTCATTTGTATCAGTGAACCAAATCTTCAGAGTTTCATTTTCCAGCCCTGGGAAATCCAAATTTTCAAATACTTTAAACTGTTTACTATAAAGTCACCAATAAAAATGTCGCTATCAGGATGTGCAACTACTATTCGCTTACAGACCCGTACCTGAGCCATGGCGATAGCCCCCTTCTCAGTGAACGTGTTGTCATTCAGGTTGAGGATTCGAAGTCCTGCATTGTGCTGCATGGCATCAGCCAGAGCTGTCACCCCCGCGTGGTTGATGCCATTCTGGGGCATGTGAACCTCCTCCAGGCTGCCCATAAGCTGCAAAGACCAACTTTAGTTATAAACTTTCTCTGCTTACAGATACTACTTTTGCCCAGAGAATTGCAGCTGTGTGCAATAAAAGACTCTTATAGCTTTGAAGCTCTACTATGAATGTCCGCCAGCATAAACTGGCAGATAGATCAATATAATTATTTAGTTCATTATAAAAAATGGAACTCAAACTGTAGCCTGTCAATGCAACAAGTCTTCAGAGAGGACTCTGCTGTAAGCCCCCAGAGCTGAAGGAGTCTTACCTTGAAGGCCTGAGCAAGGGCAGTGGCTCCATCATTCTCCAGCCGGTTTCTTCCTGCAACAAACACCTTCAGGCTGAGGGCGGCTCCCTCTGCACTGGATTTTTTATGGTTGTAGATCAACGAGGCAGCCAAAATCTGAAAAGTACAAAACAAGAACAGTGATCGTGAGCTACGACCCATTTATACTCGCCCGGTTTCCTTCTTTGTTTTGCTCTTGACGACGAACTTATCCAAGAACATGCACAGTCTCATCTCCAGACTTACCTTGCCGCCTCCAATGCCCATGCCGCAGTTGTTGAGCCGTAGCTCCTGCAATGTGTAACAGCTGGGGCTCTTCAGCAGGTTCTCGATGCCCTTCACCCCATCTGGTCCAAAAGCATTGTCGCTGAGGTCTAAAACGGTCAGCCTGGCACCCGCCAGCATCAGCGCATCACCCAGTGAATTCTATAAGATAAAATTGGAGAAGTCTGGAAGTGAACCAGAACAACAAACAAACCCTGAGCTTGACTGGAAGCCTAAACGTGACGCATTACCAGGGCAGGCGGGATCTCGGAGCGCAGGCGACCGGTGAACATGTCGCTCCAGTAACAACGCTGAAGGGAGAGAGAGAGGAGACATGAACACCCAGTGGCTGCCACAAGATTAGCTTAACTATAGTCCATCATAAAGAAGTTGACAGGGCAGTTAATCTAATCCATTTTTAATCCAAAGTGGGATCTTCATGAAATCAATTAGCTAATCAATATAAAAATAACCAGCACATGTTAAATCTAGTAGGGCTACAGCCATCAATTATTTTAGTAATTGATTTTTTCCATTGATTATTCAAGTACTTGGATAAGACAGACATTTGTCTTATTAAAGTGCAATAATAAATATATATTTTTTAAAAAAGGCAGGTCTTTTAAAGTGAACTGCTCGTTGGTTTGCATATTAGAAATTGCCACATTTTAATAGTTTAACTGGATACAGTCTGTCAAAAGAACGAAAGCTTTTAGGTGTATTTTTGTGAAAAATTAAAGTCAGGTCTTTTCCCTTTCTTTTTTTTTTCTTCTTTTTTTTTAAGAAAACTTTTTAAAACAGCGTGAGAGAGAGTGGCAGGGTACACCCTGGACACTTTGCCCATAAAAGGTATACATACAACCTAAACTAAGGCATAAAATAGCCTTTACTCTGTCTTCTTGGAAGACTGACATGAGTAGGAAAGGAAAAATAGTTCTGACAGTGTTCTAGCTCCTGAATGAGGTCTGTGTGTGTGTGTGTGTCTGTGAGAATAATTGAGAATGTCTGTGAACCTTTAAAAAGAGCATGTGGTGGCTGCAATAAAAAAACCAAGTAAAGCATTCTCAGAGCTGAGTTTGTGCTGTGATGGTGTGGGTGTTAATAATTAATGATAATAATCAATGAAAACAACTAATCTTAATAAGGCCAAACAAAAGAAATACTTTTGGTTAAGGTAACAAAGATTTTAAAATACGAGTGAGTAGTTAGGAATAGGATTTGATTTGAGTGTAATATTGTTTCTGGAAGAAAGAGTGGATAGGGTTTGGTTTTTTGCACGTGTAAACGTATCTTCTGTTCTGCCTGCTGCTGCCGGAGGGCTGACTGTGAAGCATTTACTTAATTTTTCTTTTTTCCCCCTCTTTATTATTGTTATAAAAGCCAATAAAAATAAACAAAAATCTTAATTATTTTGTTTATATATGTATAGTTTAGTACTCATCATTGGTACTCTCACTTTGTGGTTTATTTTCTGTAATTGTATTTTTCCTGCTGCTGTTACATAACAATGTCCCTTGCGGGACCAATAATATATATAAATCAATCAATCAATCATAACCTTTCAAAAAATATAGCTTAGGGGGTTTGGGCATGGCTGGGTCAGGTGACCGTAACCAAAGGCTTTTTTTTGTTTGGCCTTATTAATGTTAATAATAATTCAAATTTCAGTGTCCATCCTAACAGCACCTAACTCAACAGAGTTTTGCTGACCTACAAAAACAAGCTTTTATTTTTTGATTTTTAAATATTAGTACAATTTAATTAATATAATTCTTTGATATATTAACCTAAATCTGCTAAATAATGTTTTTAAAGCCTCGAAATAAATATGATCTCCTTCACCCCCTTTAGGCTCACTGCCCTATAAAACAGGACGGCTGCTATCAGCAGCTGCCTCATTTAAACATGGTGTCAGACTAAGTTAACAGTTCATCTGCATGTTTTGTTGTAACTGCTGTATCTTTACTGCAGATTTTGACTGTGTAAATCAAAAAGTGGTGGATGGGAGCAGCGACAAAGGTTCTTCACATTGGAGCTTGATGATCGGGTGGTTTGATGAGGATTCTTCTAGCTTTTTCCCAGTAAAGGTGGTGATTAATGGTGATTACGGGAACAAGTGTTGCTTTTTTGAAGACTAGAAAAATGTTTTATTTCCCTCCACTCTGTCTCTGTAATGTCTCCGTCTCTGCAGACAGACTCGACATTATATGATGACAGCATCATCTGCACTGCTGTCTTTTTGTGGAGAAAATGGGGTGGTGTGTGGGCTTAAGGTTGTAATAATTGTATTAACATGGGTGACTCCTAAATACAGTTCTCTTGCAGGTCTATTTTTTGTCACAAATGTGGGGGAAAGGTTTGTCCTTACATGGATTAAATGAAAAATCAAAAAGGTAAGAACTTGGCTCGAGGACTTTTTGTAATCAAGTTATTTGAGTTACTCGATGAATCGTTGCAGTCCTATACGCTATTAAATCACTAGAAGTGCAAAACATTTTCCCATTCCAGCTCTACGCGCCTACAATATTTGTCATGATAAAGCAATTTGATGATACACCCCTGAACTTATAAAAGCTATTTTTACTGCATCCTGATAGGTTCGTATCTGTCGTGGAGCAAAATCAACCTGTTGCATGGTTACAGAGATGATGAACAGAGTAAACTGTCTCACCTGAAATGCACTCTTTGTCTCCAGGGCCTTAGCGATGGCCTGCGCTGCCTCTACACCTACAGTGTTTCCTTCCAACCTCAGAGCCTTTAAACCCTCAAAGTCCTGGATCTCCTTCACTATCTCCTCCACTGCACAGAGTCAGGTGGGGTGGTTATAACAACATTAACTGATCACATTTTTAAAAGGTAAACAGATGAGAAAGAAAGATCATTAAAGCCATGAATTAAGAAATTAAGTGACACTCACCTGACTTGGCATCGTCCAGCTTTCTTCCCTGGCCTTTGTAACTGAGCTCTCCATCCTCCACTCCAGTTTTGGCCAAGGAGTCAGCCAACTGCGCAACAATGTCTGTCGCCATCCTGGCACCTGAGGACCAAAATCAACACTTAATTTTTCCTCGTAACAATCTCTGGTGTCTGCCACCTCTATCCAATAACAGATGCTCATAGAAGCAAAACAAAAAAATTTAAACACGTGTCATTTAAATGCTGCACGCGAACAGCCTGCACGGCTTTGTTTATATTCTTTCTGGAAAACCTGGTTCGAATGACGCTGAACAAAAACCGCTGAACGCAGCCGTGCACCGAGGGAACAATCCACCCCAAAAAACACAATTTATGCCTGAAAACAACTGAAGCTTCAGAACCAACCGCTCAGGTCTTCTACATCACTTCTACACTCTGCATGCTCGCCTGGCGTATGGACAGAGACAGCAGGTGGACTTCACCTTCCCCGAGTCATGAATGTAGTTTTGGGGTAGATTTCCTCTTACAAGCAACCGGCGCCTAGCATGAGCTAACTGTTGCTAGAGTTACGCTAACACACCTGCGCGCACCGTAACAGGCTCGTGTCCGTGGAGCCATTAGGGTCGTTTATAAATTTATAATCCATTTTTACGCTAAAATTATTTCACTTGTTATGCAATTATGAACTGGAAACGTAAAGTCGCTGGCAAAGGTACATTCACGGTGAGCCACAGCGTGGTCACAGCTCGGGAATGCATTGTAAACCTTTCCGTCCGCCTGCGCCCGGTTAGTCCCAGCCCTCGGGTTAAATTAGATATTTTAGACACTTTGCCCTGAGTTTTCGCTAAATGCAACTCTATTCTTTACATAGAGGAATCATGTCATTACCACAACACCGCCGTGCTGCTTGAATTCAGTCCAGTCAAACGCTCCCTCGCTGTATTTGCGCCTATTCTGCTTCTTTGGCACTTTGAATTGCGCTTGGCAAACAGCGAAATGGTGCATTACCGCCACCAGCTGGTATGGAAAAACCTCATCCCTAATCAAAGTAGTCTGTCTTAAACATTGGAATCATTTAAATATGGCCTTTCCCCCCGTTAATCAGTAAGATCAGCTTTCGTTTTCATTCTGCTGAGGTTTTGGATTTGTCGTCAGCCCAAGCACCAGAGCATCAATTCAAAATAAAATGGGAAGGTCAGCCCAGAAGTGAACCAAAGTAAGCACAACAAATCCTGAGATGTCAATAATCCATTATTATTAAAATATTTTCTCATGCCAGCTTTTCAAACAGTTATAATAAATATTTGTCATATGTCAATATGTACACTTCTTGATCTCCTTTTACTATATTCTGATCAGTTCATATTTATCGTGACAAATGTGAGCATGTTGCAGCGGTATTGAGATCTTCTTGCATGTCCTTTCACTACATCTATGAATCTTCCTCCTCAACCTGAGCTGTCCCTCTGATACACCAATTTCTAATCCTTATCAATTGTGAGCAGCTTCATCTTTGCCAGCTCCAGCTTGTCTTTGTGTCTGCACCACCATCTCCTAACCATACACCACAGCAGGTCTCACTGCCATCACTGCACTCTCTTCTTCACCTTTCATGTGCACTGTCTATTGGTTTGGATGGTTGACCCCAGATATTTAAACTCATCCAATTTCACTACTTTTCCCATGCAGTATCACAGTTCCTCTCTTGGCACCCTATCATATGCTTTCTCTGGATCCACAAAGACACAGTGCAGCTCCTTCTGGCCTTCTCTGTACTTCTCTACTCTCAAAGCAAACATCGGAGGACTGCTCTTTCTCAGCATGAAGCCATACTGCTGCTCTCTGATCATCATCTCTCTCCTTGGTCTAGCTTCAGCAACTCTTTCCCCTATCAGCTCAATCCCTCTATAGTTACTACAGCTCTTGTTCTTAAAAATCTGAAAACTACACTTTTTCTCCATCCTGCAATCATCCTCTCACTCTCCAGGATTGTGTTAAACAAGCCCACTGCCCTCTCTCCTAGACACCTCCAAAGGAATGTCATCAGGAGGGACTGCCTTTCCACTCTTCATCTTCTTCACAGTTGCCCTCACTTCCTCACTGATTTTCATTTACATTGTTACAGGATAATATGTTTGTTTGTTTTTAGCAATAGCAATAGAAATGCAGCTTTATTTAATCTTTACATCCTTATCAGTAAAACAAAGTGACTTGAGTCGGGCACTCTAAACTCTGGTCCCTCAAAGAAAAAGTCTTTATGATCACCAGAATGTTTAACCTCAGACAGTCCTTCATGGTTGTAAACTTTACAGTCTGAGTTTTTAACTCTTATGCCTGCATGCATGCTCAGTCAGTCAGTAATCACATAGAATCAGGAGTTCAAAGTTGCTTTCTCTTCCAAGTACTGCACATGTATTTTCAGACACTTGATGGTGCCATAAAGCAGTTTGCTTTTAGGCCTCTTTCTAATATGTTACAGATGTGTGTGGGGGTGAAGAAGAGTCAACAAATGGCATAACTCAGCAGGTTGGTCTTTATCATGTTTATACAGGCGTTATCTTTACCATATTACCAATATAACACCCCTCTACAGTCACCCTTATTTCATTATTTCTATTTATTCACTACAGTGTTTTGTACATAAAAATATATATAGGTGGAAATACAGCAATGATTGTTATGTGACCAAAAAAAAGGGAGACAATGACATTTACTAAAATGGTTATAAACATGAATGTTTTCCATAATTGAATAACTCAGTCAATTTTGGATTGCTTTTTTTTTCAGATGTTCATGTTTGAGTGTTTATACATCTGAGGGGATTTATTTACCTGACGTTTGACTTCAATCGTCACATGACCTACGAGCGCTGCTGTCAACAGAAACCAGGACTGATAACATAAAATACTGTGCAGGACCTGAACCGGGTCATTCTCTGAATTTGGTGCACTTTGTGTCTCCCAGGTTTACCTCAAAGATTTTCATATAAAGTAAACCACAAAATTTATTTTAAAACAAGAAATGGAAATATCCATGTGTCTTTACAATATGACAGAAATATTTTTAATAAAATATGTTTTTATAGATTATTATTATTATTATTTTATGGATTATTTTATGGATTGCAGAGATGTAGCGGTCAGCCAAATGAGCATGTCCCATCAACATTATTCTTTTATTGAACATAAAAGACATAAAAATAGCCACTAACTGCAAGTATTTTCTACTAATATAAAAATTTGCTTTCTTTTCCTGCTCACACTTTAAAGACTGGTAAGTGCTAGCATACTTTCTCACCTATATTTCATTGTTTTTATCCACAGACTAACATCGTCAAGCTCAACCTTTCAACACTGTTACATGCATAAATGATATTTACTATTTTTTGGGAAAAAGCAAAGAGTTATCTTGGAAAAATATATATTAATTTCTTGTTTTCCTCATGCCATATGCAGCTTCATACCCTAGCTAATGTGGACTTAGCTACTTTTTTTGCTGAAATCTTCAACCCCGCAACATTCAACTCCATAACAAACACCACTGTTAAGTTGCCATATTCTACTTGACAGTCAAATTATTATTATTTAGAATCAAATAAAATATACTTCCAATACGGTAGTTTACACAAGGGACAGGTGATGACAAAGAAACTGGAAGAATTGGTTTGATTATGTTTTAGAGTTATACTCATACAGGAATTAAATTGTACCGTTAACGGGGGGAATTTAAAACAACCTTAGGAACAAAGAAATTATAAATTTTCGGGATTTCATTAATAAGGTGTGGAAAAAAAAATTCTCAGAGGTTCATATAGTTCGTCAGTAGTTGTAATGTTTAGAAACACAATTTTTTGAGGTATATTTTTTAGTAACCTCAGAACCCAAATTACACTGAATTCAGAGAATGACCCAACCACTCCCCATTTTTAAAAGTATTTTGTCAGGAAAATGGGGAAAAGGCGCAGGAATTTATTGAAATATGCAAGCAAACGCGGCACAGTTCTGCACTTTCCATTACTGTCTATAAAAACCTGATAAATCGTGTATCTGTTGTTCCGTAACTGCATCCTAAAAAAAGTTTTGTGAGGAAACAGACGGCACAAAGTCTTTGGTTTCCCTCGCAACCACGTCAGCGTGCTGGTTGGCCTGCGCGGCTGTGACGCACAGGCGCCGGTTGGTCACGTGACTGCAGTCTGTGACGGCGAGGAGGTCTGCAGCTGTGTGGCTGTGGTCGGGCTGCAGAGAATCGAAACTTACCCGGGGATTGTAAACTCTCGGACTTTCAGAAACGTAAGCTCCTCGGGGCTTTTCTCCAGCCGGAGCTCTTCCGTCCCCTCTCTTCCCGGAAGCAGCATGAGACGCGTTTAAACTTCGCTTCGGCTCAATGAACTTCCTCGCTTCTTCATCTGGTAGGTGTGCCTGAAGTTGGCCCAGACACACACACAAACACACACGGCCTCGCATGCTGGATGTTTGTGCAAATAATAAACAGTGAATGAGGATGAATGCCTCCCCGAGTGGGCGTAGGCTTTTGAGATTGTAGTTCTTTCTCTGTGCTTTCGCAGGAAGTGGGTGTATCAGAGAATAACTGCTTTCCACGGCCACTATCAGAGAAGTTAGAATTTCCTTCTTCTGATCCCTCTCTGGTCTGTGCGTCTCCCCTCCAGTGAACGAGCATGGACCCTGCCCGCGAGAAACGCAAGGAGGAGATAAACAAAGCTTTGGCATTCATACAGTAAGATGATTTTAATTTGAACTTACCAGAGTGAAAGTGAAACCGTCCTTGCAGGCTTTATAACATAGCCGTGTCTTGTGCTCTAGGTCCTCCCTGGCGTACCCTGAACCCGATGGCTATCAGGTACTAAGTGTTAAAGCTGTCATGTCTTGTGCCTGCTTCAGTGTGGATCACTCTATTTGTTACCTTCTTTCTTTTCATTCATTGCTGGATATAAAATTGAGCACTGGATACCTTGTTTCTCTCTGTATAACCTTACCAAATTGCTCATTTAAGTAAGTAATTAAGTCACATAGTTAATTGTTTAAAAGGATAAAAAGAAACCACATCCCAAGCCCGCATACCCAGAGCAGCTCACCTTCCTCTACCTTCTTCCTAACAGCATGGTGAGAACAGAGGCACTTTACCCATCATGGATGATTTTCTGTTAAACTCCTACCTGCAGGCACCTTTATCTCTGTTATGTGTCATACAGGACACATGTTTTTCTTTTCTTTTCTTTTCTTTTCCAGTCATTCTGTTGTAGATTTGCTGCTGTGTTTGATATCATTGTTCTACTGCATGGGCCATTTTGGACCAAGCTTGAGATGTCAGACAGATGGCCTCACATTTGACTCAAGAGTACTTTAGTGTACAGAGGAGATCTTGGTTGACTCAATGACTGCAATGTGCTCTGGTCCTGTGGCTGCAAAACAAGCCCAAATCATCACCCCTGCACCACCGTGCAGACAGCTGCTGTGAGGTGTTTGTGCTGGTGTGGTGTGTTTGGTTTTCTCCATACGTGGTGCTGCGCGTTCTGGGAAACATTTGCACTTATATCTCCTCTGTTCAGAGGACATTGTTCCAGAAGTCTTGTGGTGTGTTCTGATGCAACTTTGCAAACCTAGGTTGTGCTAAAATGGTCTCTTCTTAGAGAGAAGCTTTCTTGTGGAAACGAACAAGCCATGCATGTTCAGCCTTTTTCCTAGCTGTACTGCGATGAACTGTAACATTTAACATGCTAACTGAGGCTTGTAGAATCTGAGATTCAGCTCTGAGCATTGCATGGTCTGACCTTGAATTTGGTGGGATGTCCACTCCTGGGAAGACTGACAATTGTCTTAGATGTTTTCCACTTCCAAATAAACGTTCTCACTGTAGAATGATGGACTTCAGACTCTTTGGCAGTGACCTTATAACCATTCCCAGACTGATGAGCAGCAACAGTGGCTTCTCTGAGATCATTGCTGATGTCTTTTCTCTCTGGCATTGTGTTAATGCACTCCTGAATGCTCTAGACCGGCAAAAACATCAAAACGTCTGCTCACAAGTATATTTGATTTGCAGCACCTGGCTGCTACTTACCTGTCTAAGTACTATGGAGGCAGTAAAGGTGGACTTGGCTTTTCATGTTTTTTGTAAATGTGTGTGTGTGTGTATGTATGTATGTATGTATGTATATATATATGTATGTATATGTATGTATGTATATATATATATATATATATATATATATATATATATGTGTG
>VUQK01018194.1:2557-13634 GCA_015106715.1 Bujurquina vittata | reverse complement strand
TCAGCTCATTATAGGCCAATCTGTAACCTTCCTTTTCTCTCCAAAATCCTTGAAAGAGTAGTTGTAAAACAGCTAACTGATCATCTGCAGAGGAATGGTTTATTTGAAGAGTTTCAGTCAGGTTTCAGAATTCATCACAGCACAGAAACAGCATTAGTGAAGGTTACAAATGATCTCCCATAATGCACTGCTTCCTTTCGCTCACTTTTTTTTTACTCTGTTTATCGCTCTGTGTTTAATCATTAGTCATTATTGATCTCTGGCTCTCTTGCACAATATGTTTTTCGTCCTCTCTCTCTCCCCCCAGCCCCCCCCCCCTCCCTCAGCAGATGACTGCCCCCCCCTGAGCCTGGTTCTGCTGGAGGCTTCTTCATGTTAAAAAGGAGTTTTTCCTCACGATTGTCAAGTGCTGCTCATAGGGGGTCATTTTGATTGTCGGGTCTTTACCTACATCAAAAAGCCCCTTGAGGTGACTTTTGTGATAGCTATACAACTGAAATTGAATTGACCCCCCCACCAAAAAAGTAAATGAAATGTATTGGACGTGGGTTGGATCAGGGACACATTTAAAACCTGCAGGACACGGGCTCTCGAGGTCAGGATGTGAGGATACGTTGTAAATAATGCCCCTGTGGGCCCCACAGTAGCTGTGGGTGGGGTTGTGGGGACAGGGCAAACCTATGAGCAAGTCCACTATGGCCTGCCCACAGAAGACCCCCCACAGCGGTCCAGTGTGGGTGAACTGTGAGGCTGGACAGGTTTGTTTGTGGGCGACTGGCCAACAGCAGGTATGTAAAGTTGTGTGTGTAGAAACAGGAGCAGCGACTGCTGCGTTTCTAAGAATGAACCAAAGAAAATCACTTTGGAACATCTGTGACGTTCAGAGAACCCCGAAGCTTAAACACCACCACTGAACAGCGAAACGTTGTAACAGTTTTTATTCAGGAATCATCTTTAGAGCACAGACGGCAGCAGCACACATGCCGGCGATGATGAAGAACACGTGATGCCAACCTGCTGGTTTCAGGGAATTAAAAAAAAAACCAAAAAAAGATGTCAACAAAATATTATTAAAATGTTTTCATTTCTAATAAATCTGAATGATCAAAATTGAACCTGAGTATAAGAAAAAAATGCAGAGATCATGCAGGCAGAGAGGAAATAAATAATAATAAAGTACCAGCCCGAGATGACACCTGGAAAAGCACGTGTAGCTCCCCCGCCTGAATATAAGACGGGTTCATCACATTTGAAGTGTTTAATGCTCTCTGTGAGGCGGGGGGGCCGAGCTTTGGTCAGGATTCAGAGGAAAGAAAGAAATCGTGGCACAGCAGCGATCAGCAGCATCGCAGGAGAGCCAAAGCTGTTTATCCAAACTATTCACGACAGACTGGGGGGAGCTCGGCAGGCCCGCAGACGGGCTTCGCTTTTACCAGAGCTGCCGTCTTATATTCAGGCTCAATTTGGAACATGTGACAACAGTCTACGGTGAATGTGAGCGGACCCAGGTACACAATAAACGCACAGGATGGGAACAACAGCAGAAACGTGTACAAGGTGGTCCCAACACGGGCCAATTCTTTTACTCTGAAACATCAACACAGAAGCTTCTGATTGGCTCCTCAGGAGAAACTACAGTGTGCGCTCCATCAGTGTGGGCTTTGAACTGCTGCTCGGGTACAATTTGAACCTTTTTGGGTTTTAAGGGCTTACAGCAGCCACAGTTTGCTCTTTCTGACGTTATCATTCACAAAACTATTTAGCTTCCTAACTTGCAGTTGCACGTTGTTTTGTTCCCAGTATTCATTCCAGCATGGTCCACAGTTTAACATGCACATTTCTTGTATACATCAGATTAAACTGTGTTTAGAAAATGTAGTCTCTAAAGTGGCAAAGCAATTAAAAAGCAGGTAACACGTCTCCATAAAACACGGCAGTGGTTGGATGTGAAGCAGAGTTCAAAGGCAAGCAAAACAACCAAAGTCTGAAAGAGAAAGAAGAGCGCCATTATCTCGCTGATCCAACAGGAATCAGACCTGTGACCTTTGAGCTTCTCTGACCTCTGATCAGTCTGCGGCTCCGCCGTCTGAACACACCGATGCTTCACGTCTGAACGGGCTTCACTGAATGCGCACAGTGACGTCCACAGAAAGGCACGTGCAAAACTCCACCTGCATTTACACAGCTCATCAAAGGCGAGCACTCTGGCCACCTCTTTGGTTCCTGCTTCAATAACAGTAAAAACTGCAGCTCTTGTTTTTGGAGGTGGTGGGGGTGCATCGCCCACACAAAGAGAGAGACTCTGAATGCAGATCACACGCCAGGTGCAACGCACCTCCATATCTGGCATCGCTTTAAGTCAACCGTTTGTTTTACAGCACTCTGGGAACACACTGACTGACTCACTGAGGGGGGGGTATAATCAGGCCAGTGCTTCCCATCATTGTTGCTATCATAATAAAAAGGAATTATTCTCAGATGACAGTTTATGGTTTCCAGATGTTTTTTTCTCTACTCCACACGCAGCGTTTATTGGAACCAACGCTGGATTGCATGTTCCAGATACAAAGTATCTGGACTACAAGTGGACGCCAGAAAGAGTCGAGAGCATAAAACCATCTCTCAGCGCAGTTTCTGAATGAAGCCGTGAGTGCTGCGCGGTTTCTGACTGGCCTGAGCTCAATGCCCGCGAGAATTAGGAATCGGGGATTTTTGGTTCACGCGAAAGCGCAAACTGCTAAAGTCAGCCAAGGTATCTTCGTGCTGCCGTGGGAACCGGCACTGCAACAGACTGATGAAGCACCCATGTTGTCTCTGAAAATTTCATTTGTTCTTTTCATTTTTTTAAACATTAAAAAACAAAACACTGGATCTGGATGCGAGATTTTGACCTTCACGTGTTGTGATTTGTCTCCTCTGATCACTGCGGGTGCAGATGAGAGGATATTGTACCCTTCCTCACTGTAACACCGATGACATACTGACATCTTTTTAGTTTTTCCTCTGAACCATCAGCTCAGATTCACACAGTACTGCTGCTCCGATCACATGACTCATGAAACAGAGTGTGAACTGCACCCATCACAAACAAACGAACCCTCCCACGTGGGTGTGCATGCGGTTCACATTAAACAGCCCACGCTCGAAGCTGCAGTGCAACTTGAAACTTCTTTTTTCCTTGGAAATCAGTGATAAGGTTTTCCCTGGTCCCCTCTGATAAAACAGCCAGGACAGTGTTTCTCCTGTCTGTCATCTACTTCGGCATGTTGGCTGTTTGCCATAATTGTTCTGCAGCCTGAAAGGAAGAAGCAGGAATTTTGTGATCAGAGAAACTAAAAGGCTGAAAACACATCAAACTGCAGGAGGTCAAATAAATAATAAAAAGATAAAAGAAGGAGGAGGAGTCCCGTTTGTTCTTCAGGTCTCTGTGTTCTACACTCGGCGTTTGTTCCACTGCGGGACACTCCGTGTCTGTTCTGATGTTTCGGGTTTGTAACAGAAGGACTCGTTTACAGAGAGGACGTCGCCACATGGAGGCCAGAGTGAGGGCGCCACCCTGGCAGGAAACTCTTTTCATTGGTGCCGTTTCACACTCACTGTAAACTCAGCTTTGTCTCTCCGGCTGAAAAAAATCACAATTTGGCAGCTGGTAGGTTTTGGTTCTGAGACGAGGAGGGAGGTTTAAAAGCGGGAGCACGAGTGAGCGGCGGCCCTTCTCGGTCACCAGTAGAAGGAGCGAGACAGGAAGTTGGCGGCAGCTCCGAGCCAACTGGTTCCGTCCTGCCCTGATCCCACTCGGCTCACTGCCTTGTCGGGCTCTTCAGATGGACTCTCGTCTTCTGGCAGGTAGTCTGGCAGATCCACGTTCTGCTCAACCTCCACAGAACCGCCCTCTGGGAACGGGATCAGAACCTGAGGACACCGATAGGAAAGCACACCTCAGATACACTCTGTTAGGCACGAGGTCTGGACCTGTTCACACCGGCTCTTTACCTACAATCCCTTCTTGCTCAGTGGAACCATGGACTCATACACACTGGCCCAATTCTACAAACACCAGCTAGTAAAGTGTGTTAGAATTTGCAAACATGCCGTTCAGGTGTCAGCGAAGTGCCACAGGTGGCCGTGAGTCTTTCTTCAGACTGTAATAAACACGTCCAGCCTCACTATATAAAAACCAGGATGAGACGCACATTTATGCTTGTGAAACAGCAGCTTCATGAAAAGGCACACGGACCTGAATCTGGGGGTCAACAATGTTGTGTGTTCTTTTGTCAGCTGATACACAGGTTTGTAGGATGGGCTTGCTTGTAATGACGTAGCCCTCCTCCTGTCCTCTGCTCTTTGACCTCAGTCGAGGTGATCAGGTCTGCCTGTTGTGAGGCACTGATTTGCTGCTCTTGGTAAACTGTGCTGCTCATTGTTAAAATGGGTTCATTTTACCAATGAGCAGCATGTGTGCTGTGCTTTGATGGGATTTTGGCACCTCATCATTGGCTACTATTTAAGAATTTGTAGGAAATGTTGTAATGTTCACAGTCTTGCTGAAGGCATTAAAAGGTACTGCACAGCAGGTCCTGTTGGACCTCAGTGCAGCTTTGATACTGTTGACATTAGCGATTAGAGCATGCCATAAGTATCAAAGGTACTGCACTGCAGTGGTTTGAATCCTATCTATCTAACAGACTCCAATTTGTTCATGTAAATTTGTCTTCTTCACACACCAAGTTTAATTATGGAGTTTCACAGGGTTCTCAACTCTATTTACCAATTTATTTCTATTCTATTTCTATACTTATATAATTTCCTGCTTCAGACTTCAGATCAAACTGAAGTTCTTGTACTCGGCCCCACAAATCCTAGAAACATGGTGTCTAACCAATCCGGAAAAACAGCTGGACCTCGGTTGGGTTTGGCCCCGTAAGGACCCCCAGCCTTACTCTGGATGGCATTACCTTGGCCTCCAGTAACACTGAGAAATCTGGGAGTAATATTTGAGCAGGATATGTCCTTCACTGCATATTGTAAGTTTTCTTGTTCTGTATATAAAATTTTACCTGGGCTTGCCCCACCTTCAGTGTTCAGTTCATCATGTTAAAATCCAATATTAGTGGAAGATTAAGCAGAGCCTGTGATTGTGGAACACCTTTAGGGCATACAACATTCAGTAAACAGGTGTTATCAGTAAAGGGCGGGGAGAGTTTCTGTCTGACCTGCCAGGCACTACAGATGAAAAACAGCCTTTTGGCAAATTCTGGCTTATTTACATTGAGTCACAATGTCCTTGGACAGAGTGGGAGCCAGTAAAATGTAAGCCCTTTTCCCTGTTGAACCTGTTAGGGAGACGCCCAAAGGAATTACCATGTATGGTTAAAGATAACTTCCTGATAGAAAAATGTGGTATGGGCTTGGGGGAAAGTGAAAACGGTGTTTAAAGGTAGCTAATTTAACATTTTACCAACATTAGATGATCCCGAGCTTTCATTACAAAATGTGGGATTAAACTTTACAAGCTGGCAAAGATCAGGAATAAGAAGAACATACAATCTGTTTGATAACGGACGTTATCGTCTGAAATCCAAATATCACCTGTCAAATAAGGATTTCTACCAACATCTTCAGATTAGACATTATGTGTTGAAGAAAGCCGGCTCCCTGAATGTTTCAGAGGAATCTTACGTGTTAGGAATGGTTTCTGCTGAAACACAGCGAGCACAAGCATTTTATATCAAAAATCTATACTGCGATATAAAGCTTGACTTCAGATAAACTTGAATGGTTGAGGAAATCCTGGTGTCATTTACTTAAATGGGAAATACAATGTGACGTTTGGGACAAATTGCTGCTACTGCCTTCCAGGGTCTCAATATTCAATAACTATAAAGAATTACAATTTAACATACTACACAATGTTTATATTTCACCATTTAATTTACAGTAAGTATAAAAGATGAGTTCCCCCAAATTGTTATAAATGGAATGCAACGTTATTCAGACTTTCTGGACGACAGTATGTGTTAATATCAGTGAAGCAATAAATAGACATGTGCAGGTAGAGCCGCTACGTGGCTACGTGGTTCCAGACGCTTTGACACAGCAGGAAGAAGGTCAAAAATGGCTCAGATTCCTCACAGTGTTCCTGGAGGCCAAAGCAATGAGCTTGAACAGCATATTTAGCAGCTTTCTAACTGAAAAACCTTCCTGTGTGCGTCAGTGAGTTTGTCTCTGCTGCCCCCATGTGCTTTTAAGCCATATCTCAGCTCTTTAAATCTGAAACTGCTTTAACACTGAACTCAGAACAAACACGGAAATGTTTTTAGTTGGATCATCACACACACCAGCCTGGCTGCAGGCTTCCATCTCAGTGCTGATACACACCAAGGCTGTGCGTGATCACTGTGTGCACAAACAGATGTCGGCACAGCTTTGCAACTATTTATACCATTTTCTCCTAAACTTAGTTTTGTCCTCAAGTTCCAACTTAAACTCCGGTTACACACACTAATAAGATGCCGGGGAGGCCCGGAGTGAGTGCGAAGTGCAAATGAGCAAAAAGTGAAACTGACCTCATCTCCGTTTTCGCCTTTCACCACCTGCTGAGCCTTCAACACCTGAGTGGAGGCGATGGCAGACGCCAGAGCCTGAACACAAAAACACTTTGAGTTACTCATCGGTGAGCTGCATCACGTTCAGCTTCACTCTGTCTGGTAAAGGACAGAGACAAAGCTTTTGAAATGCTCCAGCGCAACACAAAAATGCTTCTGAAATTAAGCTGATTTACAGAAAGTGATTTTTAAAAAGTTCTAAAATGGTCAAAACTAGAGCACGCTTTTACGACTCCCCTGATTATACACTGAGAAACTGCATGAACGGATTTAATAGAAATGAAGATTAAAGCCTTTTCAAACCTCGGCCTTCAGGTCCGAGCGGATTCGGACGATGCACCTCTTCACGGCCATCTGGAAGGTGAAGCTGATCACTCCTTTGATCTTCAGCAGCGCCTCCTCACACAGACTTCTGCGACTCTGAAGGGTCAGATCACAGCCAGACGTCACAAAGTGTAACACTGAATCTCTCAGTTTCCTCCCTGATAACTCCCCATCACCACAGCCAGGAAAGTTCTAAGTCTAAACGAAGTTCAGCGATTTTGTTTGTGTCTCAGCTCGTGGCTGAGTGACGCATGAATGATGCTGACCGAGTCGTCCAGGCCGTCGATGTGGAGGACGACTGTCTTGGCTCTCTTGTTGCTCGAGCCCAGGAAGAACTGGGCTTTACGGCGGCCGCTGACGGCCTCCTCGGCCGGTTCGGAGTCGGTGCTGCTGGACGCCTGCAGGAGCTCGTAGATCTCAGAGGCCAGGAGCTTAGTCTCGCCAGGAGTGGTCGACCTGGATGAAAAGACGCACCACTTCAAACTGTGATGCTTTTAAAACTCATTTTTCCATTGAAGCAGAATTACATGCTACATACAACAACAGAGAAGCACCCTCCAGCTTATTCTGAACCAAAGTCCAACAGGAAGTGTGCGCTCACGGTGCTGCAGGCTGATGGTCTAAGATGGGAGAGACGGAGAAGCTGCAGCAGCCGGATGAGACGCAGGAAAACAACAGTGAGCGATTCGTTTCCTCTTTCAACCCTGAAGCTGTATTTGTTTTCTTGGGTGGTGACAGACCTACTGTTTTACTCAGTAAAATGCACCTCAAGACCCAGAAGACAGACGGGGCTGAGCCGATATCACAGGTTGCATAAGCACTGACCAACATGCCAAAAACAACTGGGGCATGAAGGGACAGCTTACTGATGGGAAACTGATGAGGCTGTTTTCAAGTCATTTCCCATCATTAGATGTTCTGATGCTGGCAGCTGGTGCAGTACAGGCCCAGCATCACAGCAGCGAGTTCATTTCCCACTTTCAGCACAGGCACAGGCTATATGCGCGAGAATGAACTCATAACATCTTTACAGTAAGTAATTTTGTTTAATTGTATTACTAGGCTCACAGAAACCTGGTCAGAATCAGAAACACTCACTTCTGCATGACGTTCTGGAGGCTCAGCATCATCCCCAGCTCCCCCTTCAGTTTCTCCCGGTTGGCTCGACATTCTGCCAGGTAACGGATCGCCTGGAAGGACAACCAGAAAGAATGAGACCTAAAGATGAAACAGAAACTGCAGCAGAGTGATGAGAGCCGCCTGAAAGCATCCTGACTCATCTCGACCAAACTCTTTTCAAATATCTCAGAGCATAATATCAGATCCTGTTGTTGTTTGAGGTGCTTCACCTGGAGGCATTAAAGCAGGACCAGAGCCGATCATCTGAAATCCAGATATGATGCTTACAGGCTTTCATACAATCTGACAGTTCATCCCACCGACATGAATCATGAAGATCAATCAGTGGATCCACCGTGAGCTGCACCCTCTCCCTATTCAGGACCGCCCAAGTTACCCATTTCCACTTTTGTGTCAGCTCACCAGGAGTGCAGAGTAGACCACCTGAGGGTTGGGGTGGTCCAGGAAGAGGATGAGTCCCGGCAGACAGCCCTGGTCCTGGACGATGGCCCTGCGGTTCATAGGGTCAGCAGCCAGGTCCCTCAGCTGGTTGACCACAGCCAGCGCATCCGGCTCGGCGCTCATGGCTGCTGCTGCTCACTTGCCCATAAAAGAACCAGCTGAGGAGGAAGCAAGAATAAGATAAAGTATTCCTACATTAACAGTTTTCATTTTTTCTGCCTCCTCGGGAGCTCTGAAAGATGAGACAATCAAAATCTCAAGATGAAAACATCAACAGCAGTTTTAGCTTCATTGCAACACAAAAATGTTTCTGAATATTTAAGTGTTTCCCCCTCATAATTCACAGCAGCTGTCTTTAGTACAATATTAGAGACGACAACAATCGTACGATCGCCTGTGACTTAGTGACCGTGGGGAGGAAGGGCTCAAACTGACCCAGGATCTGCAACCACACAGTGCAGGGAGGGGATTTTTTTCATGCTTGACCCGATCCTGCTGACGTTCCCGTCACTGGACCAGCCCATCCAGCCACATCCTGTGGGGCACCAGGTAGCTGGGATTTTGGAGGACTGCACAGGCGCACATTTGCGCTGATTGAAAACCCCTCTAAGTAGGCAACTAGCTTTGCAAACAGACACAACCTGCACAAATTAAGCCCGACCCCCACACCACACACACTCTTATGGAAAGCTAAGCTGCTGCTAACCCAGCCCCTTCCCACAGCCTTGCTAGTCAGTCTGCTCAGCTTCTCCTCCACAGTCTCTTACCCCCCCCCCCCCCCCTCCTCTGTGATGGCGGTCCTGCCACCTGCAGCAGCAGGTGGAGAACTTGTTCCTGAGCTGCTATGTCAAGCAGAACCAGGACCAGAGCAACATGGAGGCGATGGAGCTGATCTGTGGGAGGACTCGCAGGACAAGCAGATGAAGATGGAAATCTGCTGTTGGTCTACCGGGAATAAACCCACCAGTCAGAATGTCCAGCAGAGCCTTAAAGAAATGGTAGTTTATGCTCATGCGTTTCACCTGCATCAAGACTGCAAACTTTCTCTATCTCAGGGTCAAAGTCAGTAAGAGGTGGAGCTGAACAGCACGGTGGAAGCCGTCTGCCTGCTCTGTGAAAGCTGAACCTGGATCTGTGCCATGTTCTGTCTGACACATTGAACCATACAGATCCGAACAGGACGATCTCGATCTCTGCGGGCCGTGGAGCGGTTCAGCAGCGCCATTATTGACCCGGATCCAGCTGTTCCAGCTCCGTTTAGTTCGGGCTCATTCTGAAGCTGCTGCCGAACCCGCCGGAACACCTGCCCCCCCTCCTTCCGTTTCTCCGCCGTGTCTCTGCGACGCGTTTATTGCTAAAGAAGCCGGAAGACGCTGAATCAGCTGATTCTCGCGGTAACGTTGGTGTGACCGCGGAGCCGGTGACGCTGTGGCGGAAGCGGCTGCTGTCAGGCGGTCAGCCCGGCTCCGGGCGTTGCGTGAGTCCCGGGAATGCTCACCTCTCTGACGGAGACCGGCGGCGGCCGGTGGCTAACGGGTGCCGTTGGCGGTCCGGTCGGCCTCTCCTCCGTCAGCCCCGCGGGCTTTATGTCCGACAGGAGCCGTATACAGCCGTGATGAAGACCATGATCAGCACAATCGATTCTTCCTGCTCAACGCCGCCCGTCCGTCCACGTCGCAACATTAAAACCTGTGATAGGCTGAGTGGAGGCCATGTGACCGTGCCGACCAATGAGCTGCGTTGTTCCGTCAGCTCAGGGTGCCACGCCCTGAAGGAAGCAGAAAACTGATGCAGGATCAGTTGGAGTCAGAGCGCCCCGAAGCGTCGCACGGACAAACGGCAAAAACTCTAATTTCCTGGTTTTAACCATGGTAACCATGGCAACAACATCATCTCACCCCACAGGCGCAGTTTTGCCATCATACTGTGGAAATATCACAGCTGCGCCCTCGAAGTGCACAGAGCTGCAGCCACATTTGGCACTTTGAAGGTGCCTTAATTTCCTCCAAATTTCTAGAAAACTTCATAAATATGCGTGAAATGACCCAAAGTGCCTCTTCCTGTAAGCAGCTTCAGTGTGGTTTCAGATGCCTCACCTGTCCCGCATGCCGAAAGTGTCCCCAGAATCCACTTTGTGACGTTTCCTGCATGATGCTCACAGCTCACAGATCCAGGCACAGGTGCTGGCTCCTGCTGTGTGTGATGTCACTCTGATGCTCACAGCTGCTCAGAGGGACCGTGAGATCCAGTCTTGAGCCGGGGAGGAAGCCTGAGCTGCTCGCAGTCCTCCAGTTTCAGCTTTACAACGAAAATGAGGGAAAAACTGAAAACCTACCCCGTGCACGCCGAGGTCCTGCAACTCAAGTGTAAAATACTGATGTTAGTCAAATTTAGCATGGCTTCATTAAATATATTAAAAATCAAAGCAGCTGATTCGGGGTCAGTTTCTCAGATTTGACTGATTTATGTGCAATAATAGTGGAGTAATAGCGATATTACATCTGAACCGTTTCTGCCGGTGATGGATCGAACATGCTTATATGTATCTGTTTCATAACCTGTCCTGT
>VUQK01018191.1:6242-18479 GCA_015106715.1 Bujurquina vittata | reverse complement strand
CATCTGATGGAAAGAAAGAAAGAAAGAAAGAAAGAAAGAAAGAAAGAAAGACAGAAAGACAGAAAGAAAGAGAGAAAGCAAGAAAGAAAGAAAGAGAAAGAAAAAGAAAGAGAGAAAGAAAGAAAGAGAGAAAGAAAAAAGATAGAAGTAAAAAAAAGAAAAAGAAAGAAAGAAAGAAAGAAAGAAAGAAAGAAAAAAGATAGAAGTAAAAAAAAAGAAAAAGAAAGAAAGAAAGAAAGAAAGAAAGAAAGAAAGAAAGAAAGAAAAAAAGAAAGAAAGAAAAAAAAAAAAAAAGAAAAAAAAAAAAAGAAAGAAGGAAAAAAAAGAGAAAGAAAAAGAGGGAAAGAAAGAAAGAGAAAGAAAGAAAGAAAAAAGATAGAAGTAAAAAAAAGAAAAAGAAAGAAAGAAAGAAAGAAAGAAAGAGAAAGAAAGAAAAAAGATAGAAGTAAAAAAAGAAAAAGAAAGAAAGAAAGAAAGAAAGAAAGAAAGAAAGAAAGAAAGAAAGAGAGAAAGAAAGAAAGAGAAAGAAAAAGAAAGAGAGAAAGAAAGAAAGAGAAAGAGGGAAAGAAAGAGAAATAAAGTAAAAATAAGGAAAGAGAAAGAGAGAAAGAAAGGTCGTGTCGTCTCAGCAGTTATCTGTGTGCTGCATCGTTACAGGAAATGCGTGTTTGTGATGGGAGAGGTGGAAGATGGGATTGAAGGGCTGTTATCACTTCTGCAGCTCCGGGGTCACTGCAACAAACGAGTGGGCGGGACGTTACAGCTTTCAACTTCACTCCATTTTCTGGAAGCCCGTCTCTCTTTGAAGGGTTACTGAAAGCCAGGACCCCCACTTTTGAGTTTCAAGAGGCAAATATACAGTTTTATACCATAAAACTAAAATCTCAGTCTTATTTACAGGGACATGTTTCAGCACGGAAAGCTTTGAAGCAAGACCTGTCATAACGAAGTGAAAACAAACCAGAAGTAAATAAATCAAAATCACATTTAAATCCACTTTCAATCAAATGCATTTCAATAAAACAAGAAGTTGTCCATTCAGTGGAGCTACCTTTTGCACACTGGTCGTGCCTTCATGTTATAATCACCTTTTACTTTACCTTTTAGTTAGCACTTGGGCTAAAACCAGGGCTATTTTCTGTGATACTTTGAGCTGAAACATGAAAAACTAATTGTGAGGAAATGCAAGGCTCGCATCACGTTGCTAAAAAAAAAAAGAAAAAAGGAATGGAACATGTGACCTTTAACCCCTATCTGTTTCCTGGCTTCAGTTCTGTATGCGAGATGCAGTCTCAGGCAGTTCGGTGAGTGGGTGGGTGAGCCTGGTGCTGTCAGGCAAAACTACCATTAGGCAACAAATAAAACACAAAACATGAGAGAGAATACTTATTGACTCATGTTGTGTCACTACCCTGAAACATAAGCCAAGTTCAGTCATGTAGCTTCATCCAAAGTGAGTGTTTTCATTGCAGGTGAAGTGCAACTATCTGGAAGACTGATCTAAGCCACCAGGCTCACACAAAAATATCCTTCCAACAAAATGAAGTAGAATACCGGTTTTATCTCCATATTAGCTGTATCTTGTGCGTCGTTAACAGAAAAAGAAACTGTTAGATTAATGCCACACTGCCTCTAATCTGGCGTACAGTGTACTGTAGGTTCTCCCCTGGCTGCATTTCCATCACTGACATGAAAACAGAGTTTCATTTGAACATTTTGCATTTAGATGCTTTGAGAAATAAATGTTACAATCCAGTGTTATTGAACCCACATTGTTGGAAAGCAATAACAGTATCAGTGGTGATACTGTTATTGCTTAGACTGTCTATCTTCATGCCTTGGGCGTGTCTTGCTTTCTCACTTTAATTATTAGTAAAAAAAAACAAAAATCAAACTTTCATTGATTATTTTGCATTCTTATCTCATTTGTTTTTCTGGACACTTTTATTGTTACTTGCCCACATTCCCCGGAAACTGCAGCATGATATTTCTCCTGTTTATGTAGATCTGCTTTCGGTTACTGTAAACATGAAAATACATGTCTGAATTTTAAGCTGATTGTTTTCGTTGGGCATTATACCGTTCTTAACTTTATGCATGACATGAACTTTTCACACACTGTTATACTGATTTGGTCATTTTATTCATGCTTTATTTCTTTTTATTGATGACATTAAAATGTTATATTAATATTCTGCAGAAGACCCCTTTATAAAGCAATAATGGAAACTTTCAGATTGTACCCAGCACTACTAAATGCTAACATGTACGGTCACTTTAAAAACAGCCCTAAAACATTTAACAGGTCACCGATCTTAGTTTAGCTGAGAGGCTAAACGCAAAGCATCGAGAACACTTAGTGTCATCTTTAAATTTGCCTGCAGCAGTGGCAGAGCCCTGCAGCAGACCCGCATGTTACCACAAGGCAAATTAATTCATCTCAAAGTATCCTCCGGCGGGCTGAACAGGAGCCTCTGATTTAACCGCATACGGTCATTTTGTTCAGGAGTTTAACAATCAGATGGTCGTTTACCTCCTCATTTAACAGGCACTCTTTTCTTGTTTTTTATTTTTAATGTAAAAGACTTCGTGTTGCATTTCTCACATGACCCGATCAAAAATAAATACATTTAGCTGAGGTGGAAGGTGAATGAAGCTCTGACAGAAGTTCACAGAAGGTGACTAAAAAGCAAATCACTGTTCCTCAAAGGCTGCAGGTGCAACTTCCTCACTTGTTACAAGCTTACAATCATTTCCTTATTTTCTCTGGCACGCAAACAGTACACACACACACACACTCTGTTTTTTACTGCCTTTTCACCACTATTAAAGTTGCGCTGCGGTACACTGGAATATTACAACCCATTCAGCAAGACAAACTGAACCCCACTGAATTTAAATCCTGCCTGAACAGGAGACTGAGGCTGATTTACGGGCTGCATCCCACCAAGCTGACTTAATTAGCTGTCACCCTCTAACAGTCAGCATGTGGAGATGACAAATGATAGAAAAGAAGCTTCTGTGGTTTGGAGTATTCATACTGCCTTAACTTATGAACACAACTCTGCACTTCAAAGCGGTGCGGTTTCCTGATCCCAGGGAACAAAGAGGAAGTGAAAGCTGACCACATTTTTTATACATATTTTAGAGCAAAAGAACAAAAGTTCTGCAACAATTTATCCATTTCTGTGTAGAGAAGCACTACTGTACGCAGCTTTGAAATCTGGTAAAGCCAGCTTGTTAAATTCAGTCCATGAAAAGTGGTTTGATCAAACACAGCTGGGGCTGTTAGCACCACCAGAAACCAGTCCAGCCCCGTGGCATCACCAGTTTATCATTAACAAGACGGGACGTGTCGGGTCAGCACACGGGCAGCTTTTGGCGCACAGCGAGAGGTCAGAACTGTGGAAATGAAGCAGAAACACGAGCAGTACTGAGATATTTTTGAAGCAGTGCAAGTATTTTCTCATATTTTTTTTTTCTGTACAGTTTGGTAATGATATATTTTGTAGCTGAATAATCTAATCAGGATTAAAGGATCCAAGGTTTGGCCATGATTCTCAAATCTCAGATTTGGTATAGGAGGTGCGATCAAAAGGCTCAGAGAATCCACCCGATCTAAATACGACTGCCACCTCCTACAAGGTTGGCTCCTTGTGCAGCAATACGTCGCTCCCAGAGCTCCCGATGTGCTTAGCTCACTCCCTAAAAGACCAATTCTGACTACCGTATTTTTCGGACTATAGGTCGCTCCGGAGTATAGGTCGCAACAGCCAAAAAATGCATAATAAAGAAGAAAAAACATATATATGTCGCTCCGGAGTATAAGTCGCACTTTTGGGGGAAATTTATTTGATAAAGAACAGACATTTCACCGTCAAAGGCAATTTATAATAATAATTGGCTAGGGAGAACAACAGGCCGTACGGTTCGCGAACGTAACACAGTCAGCTACGTGACGCATATCCAAGCGTTCTTTCCCAGATGCCTTCGGACCTTTGGAATTGAAAGGCTACCAGCTCTTATCCGCACTTGGGATTAAGGTTGGGTCACTTTGAGACAAGTTCATGTTCACAACTTTAAAGTTTTGGCTGAAATTACAAATGTGCACAGGCAAAAAGTGAGAACAAGTTATTCAGAGTGATCCAAGTGCAGCTGGAGCCAAGACAACCCTGAAGAGGACAGCAATTAAATTTAAGTTGGGTAAGAAGATCTCACAGAGACAGAAACACAGCATGCTCACAGGCTTTTTAAAGTTATTACTACCATAGCAAAGCACGCCCTGCTTCATCCTCCTTTTCCACTTCTGTGGACCATAGTTTACAAAAGAGCATGCTGTGTTCAGTATCACTGGAAACCATAGACTGTAAACAAAAGATGGGCACTGGTTTTGGACATTTTGAAGCCTCAGTGTTAATGCTTTGGTTACCACCATTACCAGCACTGCTGTAATTTAGCAACACTGTATGATCCACACTCATACACTCAATGAATCACCTCCATCATAATAGCCCAACCTCAGTAATGTTTGAAGGGCTGCAGAGCCATTTGATACATAATTTAATAAGAGAAGGTGTGAAGCCCCAAAAGCTGAGATCAATACAGTTGGTTAAATCTGGCACAAGCCGTGAAAAATACAAGTCTAGATGTTTAAATTAAGCCCCTGTTTGGGGGGAGCATTTGAAGGCGAAATTCTGCTCTGTTCTGCCACGTGAGCCAACAGCAGCGGTATGAAGTGTACCGCAGTTTTGCCCTTTAGGGAGGATGGACAGGCAATTAGCCCTTCTGCTATAGAGTGGCTGTCAGTGGACAGCTTCAACCCAACACCCGCTGGGTCTGAAATGTCTGTCTGTCCACCATTAGCTGAACAGCATGTGGTTTTTTCCTTCAACCTCCTGTCCACACATAAATATATAGAAATTTTTATATACAGATAAAGACATTGATACAATCCCATAATGCCTACATAAAGAAGAGTCCTTGTTTGATGCTCCTTTTGCAGTTTTTGAATATGTCAGTGAACCAGGTTGGGGTTTTTTTCCCCTCTACTGAGAGAGAGAAAGTGAGAGCATGACGGTTGCTGAATAATGCAGTGAGATGCTGATGGTGCTGACCAGGAGCCGGCTGCAGAGACTTGCTGTAAATCCAAACTGCTCTCCTCCTCCTCTCAATAAAGGCAGCAGATAAACGTTGCTGCAGAGGAAAGCTCTGTTTGAACAGGGCTGGCACTACCTGCACATCCTCCTCTTTGTGTAATAAGTGGAGGGATAATTCCAGCGTAGCGGAAAACTACCACATTTCTCTGAAGACGTCTGTGAACAATCTCTGGCCTTTCACCAGGGGAGAATCACCTGGACTGTGAGCTGAAGGTCCACTCTAACCAGAACCCCCAGCAGCTGGAGAGCTGGTTCAAGTGTCAATACTCTGAGTTCACTGAGCCTGCAGAGCAGAACAAGGACTACCAGCTGAAATCCAAATATTTCAGTCCTTCCACAGCATGAGAAACTATATGGACAATGGTGATGCCACCACAGCTCCATATTTATTATATTTGAACTTAAGGCGTGGGTACCCGCTGCAGTATTCTTCTGAAAAATAGCTGTTATCACTCAGTCAAAACCTCCACATCAGCGCTGGTATCAAAGTCAAAACCAGAAGAATGAAACTGCAGAGATTTTTTTTTCTAGAAAGTCTCGTATTCAAAGAAAGTAGTCTGAGTGCCTGAAACTAACCGCGCAGCAAGTGGAAACGTTTCTTCATGCAGTTTCTTTGATGTTGAGACACTGAAGCTGCAGCTGAAATTATTAAATTATTCAGTGCTTTGACTGATGTCGGGTTCAAATTTAGGATGCCCGTCCAGCCGCCCGGCTCGAGTCTCAGCGTGTTTCATTTGTGTCCGGAGATAATCCCCAAATCAGACTGAAACACGGACCTTGTTTGTCCCGTATGAATGAACCACACATAACACGGTCTCATGGGTAAATCCCTGCATCAGAATGAGATCCCCAAGTAATTCTACTCTAGTGTAGACTGAACAAACAGCTCTAAATGAGAGGCCAGGTTGAGGCCTCGGGGCTCCTGCAGGCTGCTGTAGTGGAGACGTAAATCAATACTTTCCTTTCTAGAAAAGTGCAAGAAAGTTTTCTAAGAAATTTTCTGTCTTGCGAGTTGAGACCCTTGTGAAGTTTTTCTGTTGTCCAGTCCAGGAATACATCAAAATTTCCACCTCTGTGGTTCACGGCACCTGCAAGACATCAAAAATCTGAGAATTTTTTTAAGAGATATTTCTATTGGGCTCCAGAGCACTAATTCCAAACTTCAGACTGCTGTGCCCTACCCAAACCTTTAATCACAATTCTGATCATCGCACCACCCTAAGATGAAGTAGTCCCTAATAGGTGTGAACAAGTTTTTTTTTAGTACCTGCTCCATAATATTTCTTTCCTTCTATTGACGAGTTCAGGATGAAAAATGAGTCAGAAAATTAAGAGGAACGTGTGATTTTTAAAAGTTCATTAATGGTTTTTAAAAGTTATATAAATATTGAATAGGAATTACAAAGAACTTCAATTATTTCTTGTGAAGGACTTCATAGCCGACCTGCAGTACCTTTAGACGGCCATGGCCCACACTTTGGGAATCACTAGCCTAAAAAAATGTAACCTAGAACCTTCAGTTTAGAAGCCACAGAATGAAAAACCCCCAATCATAGCCTACTGTGCATAGATGGGGACCATAATTTACAAAAATTGAAATCATGCTGTATTTGAAGCAGGATCCTTTTCCCATAGATTTCTATGCTTGACCTGTTTTGCAAATCAGAGCAGTCGCCCCCTACTGGCCATTCAAAAGAATAAAGATTTCAGGTGCTTCCACACTGGCTTTCATTTTCAGACAGTGACCTGCTCTTCATCGTGTATAGAAACAAACATGCACACAAAACCTGATCCCCCCAAAAGATCAAACAATAAACAAAGTAAATAATAATAAAGAAACCCTAACCCTGAGCCACAGGAGCCCCAATAAAGGTTCAACCTGAATTCTAGTTAATTTACTCTACAGCTCAAAGGAGTAGCTAGTTAAATGATTAGTGGAATATGTGTGGCTGTGGCTGTTATAATTTGTCTTGCGTTATGAAGTAAATGAAAAGTCAGTTAAGAAAATTAGTGTCTGATTAACTACTAAAAAAAGTACTTGCAGCCCTAATTGCTCATTTTAAGCCTTCTCAAAGGAAAAGTGTTGAGAACGGCTGTTTTAAGATTCCTTCAAAACTAGGTGACATCTCACTTTATTAAAATGAACATAACCTGTATGGTTTTTGGACATAGCGGGCATCACTGAGCATGCTCAGAAATGTGGCAGACACACACACACACACGTACACACACACACACAAAATCTGGTGCTTCCTCACAAGTACTTGTGCTTTTGATCCTGCAAAGCTGAGAAGGGAACTGGGAAAATTATCAGATTCTCTCTGTTATCTCACACATGCCATCCTGCTATTCAGTCGAGGAGCTCGACAACATCTGCTGGCACCTCGCACCTTATACCCAGTCACCACTCCTCCCAGTCGGCACAGCACCGCAGTGACTGTGTGAATTTGTGTGTCCTGTATCTGCTGGGGGCCATCTCTAAATCTGCCTGCATTGATTCCGGCTGTGAGAAGAGCCAAGGTGAAATCGTCTGCAGAGCCGATGGACTGAGATAACGACGACAGCCAAATGGAAAGTTTGGATCGTTAATGGGCAGTCATTAAAATTTTTTTATCACTCTTTTTTTTTTTTTAAACTCCATCCATATCTACATTTTACTGGATTCAACGTGAAAAATGCAATCAATCAGAGAAAGCAGAGAAATGGGATGGTGACGGGATGCAGTTCCAGTGTGCCAATAAAATGTTTCTTTATTTCCATTTTTTCCACCAGACTTTCTTTTCCCAAGTATAATTAACATTTTTGTTTAGGAAATGTCCAAAAAGTCATTGTCTTTCCTGTGTTCCTGTGTGCCGACATCAGGGTTACTGTCATGAATTTTGGCAAAACAAGTCAGTTAAAGAGTAACCAGCCTGAAGTGGTGGAAAGCCATGTTTTTCCCTCTAGGTTGGTTGGCTAATACTGCAACTACTCGTAATGAACCGCCAAGCTGTTTGCCAGCCAGCATTAAAGAGCAAAAATGAAAGAAACGTAACAACCAGGCTTTAAACTAGTAAAGTGTAGTAGTGTGGGAGATTAGATGAAGCTCTACAGCAAGATGCAAAGCCAACCTGTTTCTACCAAAATTACCTGAACTTCATGTGAACAAGCGGCTTGTGTAAAACCTAGAGACAAATCTGACCTTGTCCAGTGGCCAAAAAGAAAAGACCTGCATGTAGGAGAGTGTAACATCTGCCGCCATCCATCTTTTCTGAGCAATGATTTGGGACACGACTCCTAAAACACTTCCCAGCGGAACCTTTGGGTTCACTTGCGCGTTTCGTTGGGTGGTTTAACTGGTTCTCCACCAGTGTTGTAGAGGGGTTAGCTGATAAATTGCAGCTGTTATCAATACCAGCTGGTAGGAGACAAAGCATTTCCTACCTGAATCAATTTAAAATCAAATATTTCCAGCGGCTTCTATCACATAAATGCCTCTAAGTAGAATTGCCTTATAATACAAATTTTCAGTTGAAAAAAAAACAGAAGGTCAGTATGGCGAAATCAATTACATAAAGATAGAATTTAAAAGCTACTGACAGATCTAGAAATACAACTGAATTAAATCAAAGTATTTATGAAAAATTAACCTGTGAGAAGTACTGATTTAGCTGCCCATTAACTTCTCATTAAATGTAGGCAAATCTCCCCACAGGATAAACAGAAGCTTATTTCTTATTTGAGCGGCACTGAAGTGAGAAGCCCAAAAGCTGTGCCCTTCTTCCTCCTGCAGGGGCAGAAAGCTCGAGTAAACCTGTGGCTACAACGGTAAAAACGGCTCCTGTTTGGCAACAGTGGAGATCACAGACACATGGAGATCACATGGGGTGTGATCCAATCAGGAGACAGGACAGGGTCAGAGGTCAGAGAGTATTCCATTACTCCGAGCACCATGCTTCATTATTCAGTGCACACCAGAGGAATGAAGCTGCAAGACACACACACACACACACACACACGCACACACACAGGTCCCACAGCAACAGAGCTATTACAGAAGCTGCTCGAGGGGCATGTCCATCCCATTCAGACTAATGACACATGGCACAGCAAAACTTTAACCTCATCCACAATGACATTCAGTACAAACTAATTAACTTTATTATTAAATTGGACCATTTCCATGCCAAAGACGCCACACAATCAGATATCAGAAGTGTTGCTTGCAACATTGACTTTTAGCAACAAAGGGAGGTGTGTGGTTCCCCACATTCTGTTGAAAACGTGCATTCATGACATCCTTAGCATAGAGGCTCAGGTGGTTCATACCAAGCATTCAAATCCTCATGAGCTCTGTGGTTTTCATAGCAGTTCTCTTGGTCTTCGTACAACGATGTTCAACCTGTAGAATTTCTCGATCAATGTGAACATGCCCTTTAGGTTTGCAGCCACTTGTACATCACAACATCATGAACACTGCCACCAGGCAGCTAAACACACCCTCTAAGATTTCTCCACCAGAGATATAAATGTCTGCACAGCTAGGATAAAAGAGGGATGTAGCTCATGGGTCTAATAAGAGAAGCCGACATGGTGAGTGCCTTAAACCTGCTTTCTGTTTAAAGACCACCAGGGGGCGATAGCCGTGGTTGCAAAAAAGACTTGCGGTCCTGTAGACGTCTGTGGGAAAACAAGCCATCTGCTGGGATCTCTGTTAACACTTTTCAGATGAGTTTATAGTCTCAGTCACTCATTTTGGGTTATACTGTATAAAACATAAAGATTGTTCCAGGCTATGCTCATTGGCTAACACATGCTGCTAGCTAAATGTAAAAACCTAAAAAAAGACTTCACAAACCAGCGTTGTAGCAACATCCATCTTTCACACTATGAATGTCTCCATCTAAGAGAACAGCTTTACGTTTGATCTGAACACAATGGGACCAAGTTCGCCGGCTCAACCTCTGACAGCAGCTGCCAAGTTCGAAGGGCTTCCCATGAAGCCAGCAGATATCTGATCCTTACCCATCCACTGCAGTTGAATCCAGATAATTAAAATGAACCTAAAACAAAGCTGAATCACAACAGCTGATGGTTATCCGATGCATTTCAGAAAATTACATCCCTTATTTTCTTATCACATGCATTGTCTACATGCATGCAACCAAAGCCCGCTCAAAACACAATCGGTCAACAAAAGCCAGACCACAAGTGGACGACCATACTCAGAAAGCTTTTGGTACCAAAAAGCTTTCAGTTTCCCTTCGCCTGCAGCTTCTGCATATTCATCCACAGATATCTATTTGTAGAGATTAGTCTGAGCTCACCACAGGGGTCCGCTATTCTTCAAGCAAAGGGACAAAACCTAATAAAACTGGACCTCAGCAACTGCTAGGGATGATAAAGCATGAAGTCTTTCAACCTCTCTAGCAGGTCTCTGCAAGATCCAACTTCAAATCTATAAATACCGCTGAGAAGAGGCTACAAGTGTAAACTGTTATACACATTTGTTTCCTGCCTGGCGATACTGAAAGGGCAGAAACCTTTTGCCTTTGGACTGAGTCGGCCGGCACTTTGTAGGCAGCAGTTTGTTACAAGTAGACAAGAACGCATGCATGCCTAATTGTGCCGATCAGACTAAAGTCTTTCTGAAACCGACCCAGGAAGAAGCACTATTGTGAAACAGGAGCACATCACTGAAACCTACAATATAGTAATCAAGTTTTTTGATGAGGATTAACAGCTGACAGTGAGGCCATGCAGCTTTCAGGCACACCGTAACAAAGAGTAAAAGCGCACACCAGCTTCACACCACCGACAAATAATCAGATTTAATAAAAACACGCCTGACTTTATATTAAGTCTGCAAATATTCACAAGGCTCTCATTCCTTTCTCCCAAAATATTGGTTAAGTAGATTTATCACGTCTGCAGTACACTGAGTCAAATCTTTGCTCCGTAACACAATCAGACTGTGAAAGAAGCTTAATGGGTCAATACATGCGTACACACACACACCTCCGAATCTGGCCGCTGCCCTGCGTCTGGACGGCGACACCAGCTCCTTGACGATCTGTAGGACCTGCATGCTCACAGAGATGCGGCGGTGGAGGCAGTCGGAGATGCCACGGGACAGTGGCAGCCCTTTCTTGCCCTCTCACCCCAAAAAACCTCATCCCTCCTCGACTCCACCTCAGAATTCATCTCCCGATAAACATCATGACTCCTAGAGATCTCGGTTTCAGCATCCCATTTGAACCCCAGGATGCCAGGAAGAGAGCTGTCGGTCCAGTCCAGTTCCTTCTCCAGATGTCAAGACATGCTTGCAAACTCTCCTGTTCAGTATTTTTCTGTAACAGAGCTGATGGCACAGATGTGCGGCAGCAGTAAACACTATATCTCAAGCATCACCTGCTTTGAATGCTGCCTCAGCTCCATGTGAAGCAGCTCGTAAATCTCAACTCAACTCCTGGCGGCCGCTGAAAGTAGCAGTGGATGTTCGCTGGCAGCTCAGACTCTCTGCAAACTGAATGTGTTCATCTCGCGTGTGGTGTGTGTGTTGTGTTGCTCAGCTGGAGCGCTCTCACACACTCCTCACTTTGCAGGTTGGCAGCAAAAAAGAAAAAAGAGAAAGAAAAAAAACACCACAGCAGTCTTCCTCTCCCCCTCCACCCGTTTCTTCTCTTGTGGCTCTGGCAGGAAAATCCACCCGGCTGCTGCGGATCAATAGATGCACAGATGACCAGCGGTGATGCCTCTTTACTGCCCAACTCTCTCATCTCATTTTCAGACTCTTTCGCCTGTCATCCATCTCTTTCCTCTCCTGTCGCCCTCTCCTCTCTCGGTCCTGCAAAGGCTGGCTGCCTCACGCGCTGTCCTCTCTTCACATCCTTTAAATTCAAATTAATGAGTGCTTCCACTCACTCACCCACAGCATCTCCTTCCCTCCCTTTCTCTCCACCTCTGCACCCTCCTCTGCTTTTTCCCTCTCTCCCCTTCTCATTGCGCTGCTCATCCCCCATCCCCCCCCCCCCCCCCCCCCCCCCCCCCCCCCCCCCCCTCCCTTGCAAACACGATAACAACAGGAGGAACAGGTGGCAGG
>VUQK01018187.1:0-30237 GCA_015106715.1 Bujurquina vittata | reverse complement strand
TTATCTCCAAGTTATACAAGGCTATACAGTTATCTAAACAAGAGAATACAGAATACATAAAGAAGAAGTGGGAAAAGGAAATGAAAGTTACGATTACACAAGAAAGTTGGGCGGAAATCTGTCAACTGCAATGGGTCACGACCAGATCGAACACATGGCGGGAATTCTGCTGGAAAAACATTGCAAGATTTTTTATTACACCCATTCAGAAACGTCACCAAGGCAACGGGGATGCTTGTTGGAGGCTCTGTGGGTTTAAAGGAGCCGACCATTTTCATATTTTCTGGGACTGCCAAGTAATAAGACTCTACTGGGAGGAGATCCACAGACATATTGAAAACGTATTTAATGTAAAAATTCCATTCAAATGTGAAACTTTGTATTTGGGTAATTTGTCACTTGAAACATGGAGTAGCAGAGATAAAAAGCTACTGGCTATGTTATTGGCAGCTAGCAAGAAATCTGTCACGAGGAAATGGTTAAAGGTGGAACCACCCTCTGTTGATGACTGGATTGAAATTGTTTATCAGATTTATGTAATGGAAAAGATCTCCTTCTCCCTCCAAATTGAAAAAGCTAAATTTTATAGTATTTGGTCCAAGTGGACTGAATATGTAAAACCTATTAGATCCGACTTCAGTTGATTATATTTGTGAAGAGGGTGATTCTACCCCCCCCCCTTTTTTTTGTTTGTTTGTTTGTTTTTTTTTTTCTTTTTGTTTCCTTCATTGTTGTTTGATGACGGTGCTCTCCCTAGTTTTGTTTAGTTTTTGACTATTTCTTTTATTGTTCACAACTGGAGTAGACAGTGGTCCACAAAAGAAAACACCAGAAAGGCAATATAGACAAGATCAATGGAACTTTCTGCATTCATCTTTATTTGTGATCTGGAATGTTTAAAGCTGTAATTAATGAATGTGATGAAAACCTGTCTTTCCAAATAAAAAAATAATAACAAAAAAAAAAAACAATAAGTCTGTGAACATTTGCAAAGTCTGCATCAACCGAATAAATCTAAAATACCTTTTGTTGTCAGAAGTTCCTGTTTGACTGAGAGGCATCTGTTGATGTACTCATTTTCCTTTTCCTGGTAGATGGTCTCATAGATGTGCTCCTTTTTACTGTGCCTGTAAACTGCATATTTGTAGGGTATGCTCTTCGAAAGTACTTTTTTGGGAATCATAACAAGTACTTCAATAAGATATCGGTTGTCCCCAAGAAGCCTATAAAACAGTTATTGTTAGTGATGGGACATATAGAGAAGTGACAAACTAATCATTCAGGGGGGCTAATAAATGTAGTATATATATTTTTGCAATTGTTGATAATAACAATATTAATAAGTTATACCTGGGAAACATTGGCGTCTGTTTATCCCAGCTTCCAAACAATGCTTCAGATTTTAGTACAACAATGTCTTTCTTTGGATCCAAATTAAAGTCTTTAGAAACAACAGCATGGAAGTACACATAAATTTCTTCAGTGACTGATGAACTGTAAAAAAACAAACAAAACAAAACTCAGTAAATGTTAATTTCATTATTAAAAATGTGACCTCAAATACGTCGTATATCCTGCTACTTACATTTGTGGTACCCGGTGGGCCACATGAACATCACTATGACTGGGAGGGCAGGATGAAGTTGGTGGCCCAGAGATACCTACATCTCCGTTGCCTGGTTGCTGTTGCTGTCTCTCGGCCAGGTGCGTATTTTTTTTCCCATTTGAATTTGTGTCAGCGACCTTTGAAAACATTTGTAGTTAAAGAAAATCAAATTCCTTAAGTCATGAATCTGACAGGTATTCCTAAAAAAATGTGTTTATAAAAATGGACAGTTTATAATTATGCAGTTAAAATTGGCTTCACAGAGTTAAAACTCTATATTTGACTTTATCGTACCTCAGTGCTTTTGACGCTTTCTGTTGTTGGTGGGCTGGGGTTTGGAGCAGTCTGTGTTTTTTTGGTATCACGTCTCTTACCATCAGCTGCTTGGTCTTTTGTTCTGCTTGGCTGTTTTCTGAATGTATTTTGTTGTGCGATTGTGTGGTTTTCATTATCATCTGACTTTCCAGACAGATTTTGAGGCTGCGTTGCCACTTTGCCTTTTTTCACTATTTCCTCAGATGATTCAGGGGCAGTAGCGTCTGTTTGTGTAGTTGTTAAGGATAATGCAGAGTTAGACGTGGTCCCAGAATGAACAGCACTTAGCTTCTCAGCAGGAGCTTGATGTGCATCTGAGTTGTCATCTTTGTTAATATCTGAAGGATCCTCTGCTTGATGTGCTGGGAGTTTGCCATGGGCAGGTGTAGGAGAAGGCGGTGTTTTGGGAAAAGACAGGTTTGCTGCCTCATTGTGTGATTGAGAGTTACTTTCATCAACCACAGCAGTTTGCTTCTCTTTCTCCTTACAAGCTGCTATTTCATTTTCCTGCTGTGTCTGGTGGAGGGACGAGGATGTGCTTCCGCTTTCCACTGTGTCTGGCCCAACAGTGTTGTCTGATGGTGCAGCACCCTTGCTGTCTGGCTCTGATTCATCAGTAGCCAAAAGTCCCTAAAAGAAACTACACAGTTAGCTCAGCAAACACCATTATAAATATTTATTGAATACAAGGTTCCTGTGGAACCAGGAATTAAATGCCTTTTGTACTTAATGTGTCATAAAAATGTAGGAAGATGGGACCCAAATACAGAAAGCAGAGACAGGCTTGAAGTTAACATAGTATGACTTGACCAAGAAAACTTTCAAATTCAGGCTATCAATACACACATAAGGTAATCAGAGGAAGTGGGGACAGAAGAGAAGTAAGACATAGCTCATTGTAATCAGTCCAATCAAAGTCAAGCCGTAAAACTCAAGGCAAGGCACACAAGACAAGTAAAGAGGAAGTAACTAAACAAAGAAACAGGAAACATACACGCAACACGGGGGGACACTGACACAAAATAGCCAACTTTAAACAATAGTTCTCAAAAGTAGCATGAATTAAAGATTCAAAAGGACCAAAGTGTGAACAGAGTTAAAATGAAAGTGACCAGAAAAGGCCTAACAAGTTAATCATTCAGAACTCAAAAGAAACCCTGGAATCCTTGTAAATAAGGTTAAACTCATCGGAACTAGATACAAAGAAACTTCCCTTTATTAACACAATATCCATCCATGGGTGGAATAGCCAGTTATAATTACAACAAGAAGCACGAATCTCTGCCAACACCGTCAGGTCAATTTACTGACCTTGAAGGAGAGGTCAGAGGTCAAGTGTTACATGATAGTTTAAATCTTTATATGCGTTTTTATTAGTATTAATTCAAAACTTAGAGCTATTGTGTTTACAGACAGAATGATGACACATGCATACACATGATGACACATGCTACCAAAAACATAACGCCCTGGGAGGTGGTAACGTATTATTGCATTTTAATGAGAAAAGTTGCACCACCACTCATCTTTGAAAACAACTCATAATTAAATGAAACTGATAACTTAGCACACAGTCTAATAGAGACAAACGGGTCACTGAGAAAGTTGAACTTGGGTGGTCTCTAAAAGCCAGAGCAAGAGCTTTTTATTGCCTTTGATAATCTTGGTATAAAACAAGCAGGAAGAGCAATGTTTTGTTTTCATATGCCCATGGTCCTGGATCTTTGACCCAGTGTTGTAGTAGGTTTGGATTTTGTTTTCAGGTATAAATTGGACTTTTTGCTACACCTCAATAAAGGTTTTTTTCTGTTTCTGCTTATAATTCTGTTTTCTCAATCTGCGTTTGGGTCCAGAAATCCTTCAACCATTCCTGGATAAATGGCTTAACACAGTGGTAACTTGGCAAATATAATATGTATTTCTTAGTTGTTGTTGTTGTTGTTGTTTTGGTTTTTTTTACCTGTATTTCAGTGGCGTTTTCTTGTTTTTCTTCTTCTTTTGGAGCCTTGTCTTGGGCCTCCTTTTGGTTTTTCTCCTCAGCAGTGGTTGAAATTTGATGAGCTGATGAAGTGCCATCTGTTTAATTTTTTTTTTGTTAGTTACACAAATCCAAGCACAGTGAATATAGCATGATTTGAGTCTTTTCTAAGCTAACTGGACAACCATTTACAGACTTGTGTTTCAGAGGATTGTTGTTCTGGTTAAACATCCACTTGCTGAATTGTTTTATGGTTGCAAATGAACTCCTTGGACCGGGGCTAAACATATTTTTTTCCATTATGATAGGAAACCTACCTTGGGCCTTTTTTGGGGTCAAAAGAAATAACTTGTAGCCACATTCAGGACAGAATTTAAATGACTTTTCCACTTCATTTCCACAGTCAGGGCAAAACATGATGTGCCTGAAAGAAAATACATTTTAAATAATAGAAATGTTGTGATCGAGTACTGCAAGCAGAATTCAAGCTGCTTCAAAGAATGGTTATTGAAACTAATTTACATCATCACATCATGTGTGTGGAATAATAAGTTAAGTAGGTGACAGTGTTGATGAATTTAGTGTCAGACCTTAAATTCAAAAGCACTGCACATATAACAGAAAGACTGTATTTTTATTCTTTGGCATATTCACTGTAGTAACAGGCATGAGTGTGTATTTATGTCAAAGGCCAAGAGCCCAAGAACTTTCATGTGACGTGACAATAAAAAACTGTAACAACAGTTTGCTGGCCGTTACTTTCTTACATCAGTATCATTTATCAAAGAGAGTTTTATCACAAAAAATTAAAGCTCCATAATTTTCAGTTGTTTGTGACAGTTTGAAGTTGATTAAAGTGGTGTAGTTCTGGACTGCTTTAAAAGCTTAGAGAGACGGAGAGACTCCAGGAAGAAAGAGCTTACTGGGTTTCAGCACTTGCTTTGATTTTCATGCTTACTGAGCAACAAATAGCCACAGAATCAAAAGTGACAGCTTTTCAGTTTTTTGGTTGAAACAAAATTTATATATCTTACAGAAAATCAACAAATATTCACATTTGGGAGTGAGAAAAACAAGTGTTGTTAGGACCAAAACTCTTAAAATTTATCAACAAAACATCAAAATCAAACACAGCTGTATCACAGCGCAGTGGAAGATTATTTCAACTAATCTTAAGAAATCCTAAATGTTTTTTTATTACTGCTACTACCAGAGCGTTATCACCAGTATTATCAATTATATTGTTTAGTTTAGCAACATTTTAAAAAGAAGCAAGGCATGTAAATGTGCTCAGTTGTGACCATTAGGTGGCAGTATTGTAGAGACTAAATCTTTTTCAGCTTTATAACCTCATTCTCTGTGAACAATCCACTGTCGCGTGGCTTTAAAGTTCTATAAAAAATTAAGTAAATAAGTAATTAAAAACACTGCTTACTTTCTTACACTGAAAAAGAATAATGAGAATATGACAAAAAAAGTTACAGATCTCTGCAAAGCTTATAATGTTCAGTTTTTAGTGACAGCAGTGGAACTGTACTATCATTATTTGTTGAAGCCATACTTAAAAGTGTGTTTCTGCCATGCTAAGAAGAAAAAAGCAGCTACGCATGTGACAGGATGACTCTATGGCTTTGTATAAGCAGAGAATATCATCAACAAGCTCAGTTGGGACATAGAGTTCCATTCATTTCCTCTAACAGTAACCGTGTGTTTTATTTAAACCTTTAAATGTCTTTCCTTGTCCTTAAAACCTGTTCCAGACCTTTCTGTTAAGAAAATGCAGTTTCCTTTGTTTGATTTAGGACATGAAGTTAAAGTTATGTCTAATACTGTTACAGATGACCAAATTGTACTGGAATAAAAATGCATAAAAGCACATCTGAATATGGTTAATCTAATATTTAATATTACAGACACAATACTTCAATTCTGAACATAATGCAATATTATTGTCAGTGAGGATCATCATTAGACAACTTACCTTATGTCGTCTTATTCCTTACATGCTTAACACTGAATGTCTGACTGGTGTTTTAAAGCTTCCTCATTCAGACATTTACTTTCATTTTCATTTACAATGAAAGGTGTGGCTTTTCCCCCCGCCATGCCAGTTGAGCTATTAAGAAATAAATCACACAGACTCAAAAGTTGTCTTACCACTTTGTTTTTCAGTCAAATCCCAAAAATGTTTCATTTATTCACGTATGAAAAAGAAAATGCTGGGAAAAGATAATAGTGTTCAACCTTTTTTCCTAAACTATTAACCTTTCTTCAGCAAAACTGTCACTTATAATACAGAGGTAACATAAAGCAACTGAAGATTAGTTCAATTAATATACTTTTTCTTTACATTTTTAGTGGTGGAAATATTAATTACTTTGGCTTTACAGTATTTCCCCTCAACAATCCAGAACAACACGATTTAAGGATAAACATTAAGTTAAAGTACTCAAAATTTTAACTTGCTAACTACTGAGAAAATAAATAAAAATAATGTTTTAGAGAGAATAGCAGCAGAAATGTGATGGAGCCAATTATACTAATCTTAGGCATTGCAAAAAGCAACAGAAGATCCAATAATTAAAATGTCTTCTGCAGTCTCAGCAGAATACTTGCCAAAGGTTTAGAAAAAAAAAGCTGAAGCACTGAAAGCAAGTTGTTTTGGGTTTTTTTTTGCAGCTAAACAAATTGCCTGATGGTCCATCTGCACTGTGTGAAGAAGAAAATGGGACAAAGTAGGCGTCACACACCTCTGGCAACTTATCATTGCATTATCCACCTAGAAGCTCTGTGTGGCAAGATACTGGAACTGGATAATATATTGATCACTGTCACAAAAACCATGAACTTCCTACAGAAGCAGGCCCGGAATCACCAACCCTTTTTTAAGGAGTTGGGCACTGTACATGGAGATCTGCTGTACAGAAGTAAGGTGGCTGAGTAGGAGCACTGTCCTTTAATTATTTTTCAAGTTTCAGGAGGAACTTGCTCTCTTTATGCAAAGGAACTTGTCCAAACTCTCAGATGCAAACTGGCTATGTGATTTTGCTATGTTGTTAGACATCTCACTGAACTGATTCAGAGGCCATCGGGCCACAAACTAGAACTAGTCATCACTGAAATATATGATGTGATTGCAGCATTATAGCAGAAAAACATCTGCTGTGGAAGTCCCAGCTGGAATGGTACAATGTTACTAATTTTCCCGTTTACCAGAACATTTCCTTAAAGATCAGACAGTCCCAAAAGCATTTTCATACTTTCAACTGGGTGCCAAAAGTAAGCCACTTGATTACTGAATTTGACACTTTCTTCTTTGACTTTAAAGCACAGTGCTCAGCCTTTGCCAGCTTTACAAATCCTGTCATTACTAATGTGGCCACATCACTTACAGATGGAGTTAGAACTGCAAAGCAACAGCAGCCTGAGAGCAAAGTGCCGAGAAGCTGCAGTCGAAGAAATTACCGTCTACTCTCCTCTGACTACAAGCTGCCACTGTTGTACATTTATGTCACTCTCCACAAGCACAATAACTGCCATGACTCATAAGTAACCAGGGATGCTTTCACACCTTATGAGCTGCATTACAAACACAGTAACAGACACTGTGGGGTACTTTGCAGTACTGGTTGTTATTTTCTTACATTAGCAGTGTTAAGTTAACAGAGTTTTATCATAAACATTTCAAAGCTCATAACATTCAGTCAGAAATCTGGAAATGATATTATGTGTTTATTACTGAGGACATAGTTAAAAGAAAGTGCTGCTCTGGACAGTTTCAAAAGCGGTAAGAAACAAATGCTGGAATAAACAAGAATGTGAGCAGATGACATTGAAAGCAACTGGTTTGTCAACAACTGATGTTACGTGATTTGCTGGGAAGACACTTTCAGTTTCATTTAGAGTAACAGCTGTGGCTCATTTGTTCCACCATGCCTATTCAGGAAAACATAATCATACAGAATCAAAAGTGAAATCTTGGTAGTTGTTTCATTTACTAATACAGAAAAGCAGCCAATCTTCACATTTGAAAGCTGGGAAAAAGGGGAATTAGATACTTGTTAGGTGCTTAAACTATTGCTAATTATGATCAAACTGTCAAAATCAGACATCAGAGTTGCATTATTGATGGCTTTACAGAAGTATCACAAAGCACTGAAAAACAAATTCAGTAATTCTTTGGAAATCCTACTCCCTCCTGGAGTTGAATACCCCTGTTCTAGATGGTAAGTAGCAGCAGTGAAATACTGGTTGTGTTTCATGTGTTCAGTAACAGTCTTTAAACAGCACACCAACACAGTTGTGGCCATTAGGTGGCAATATTGATCAATATAAAACGTTTGTTTTTTATCCTTATCCCCATCTACAGTGTAAAATATAATCATATTCACTAGTCATAAGTAATAAGTGCCATGTCTTAGAAAACAAAAAAACCAACAAAAAGCTAATAAGAAAAGAAAAAGAAAAAGAAAAACAGCACTGACCTAGTGCCTTACCTTCAACACCTTATGAAATACAAACTACAAATCTTTTCCAACACAGTAGCAAACTATTGTGGGGTATTCTGCGGTGACTTGTTTTTTGGGGTTTTTTTGGTAATATTATTGAGGAGAATATAGCAACAAAACCTACACATCTTTGCAAAGCTTTGATATTACGTTTTTGGTGACAGTGTTCAGTAATTTGTAAATCAATTACATGTCTATCACATCAAAGTTAAAAGTGGTGTTGTACTGCACTGTTGTAAAAACTGTAGAAGGAAGAATCCGAAAAGAAAAGGCAGAATGTGAAGAAGAATGTGACCAGATAACGACAAAGCTTTTGCTAAAGTACTCATATTGCCAATAAGGCCTATTTTAGGAGGGCTGGAATGGAATATCTGTATAGTTTGAGTGCATCTGAGGGGAAAGTGCAGAATATTTATCTTCATTAATGTATGCATGCATAATATCCAAGATGGCATTCGTGAGGGAGGGCAGTAACACAATTTTCCACTGCCTCTGAAGTCAGTGCTCAAGCAGCGTGCTAAATCACATCATCTCATTCCTAGGCTGAATTGTTGACCGTGCTAACATGCTTGGACACTGAGTGTCTATGTACGTGTGTGTGTGTGTGTGTGTTTGTGTGTGTGTGTCTGCGTGTGTTTGTGGTGTGGGGGCTAATCTCAGTGCTGGGCTACTGAGTCCTCCTCCTCGATTTTTTGCCACCCACACATACACACATCGCAGCAGTTGCCAGCCAATCACTACCTCTTTTCCTTTCTGTTGCCTTTACCTGCGTCACTCTGCATGTGTTGCCATGGTGATCAGTGATGCTCCCCCCACACTTTATGTCTGTGCTGTTCCAGTATGAAGATGAAGCCGACTCGTGGCTGGTGATGCAGGCAGGCTGCACACGTCATCACTTCCCTTGGGAAGAAGGCCTATTTTTACCAGTGGGCACAAAATATACCAAGCTGCCCAACATATTTAAGGAAGCTCATCTAATCCCAGCCTGCCAGGAAACATCTCTCCCCACGCTCTCTCGCTCCATTCATTTCTCAGAAAATCTGTTCCTTTCGAGGCACAGTTTCCCCTTAAGCTGAGGAGATAGAACCTGTGAAGGTTTTGAGTGATCTTGTTTAAATATCTGTGGTACTGAGATGTGAGAAGACTCAGGGATTGGAGGAGCCCCGATATCTGGTACTGTAGTAAAAAAACAACAAAAAAACAGTGTTTTACTCAAGGTCACTTTAGCTTAATAGGGTTCTGTCTGCTGTGCCAGGGAGGATAACTGTGAAGGAAGTCAGCATGACACTGCACACGAGACTGGTCATTTTGAAACCAGGAGGCAGTACGTACAGTTAGTGCTTTGCTGCAGTTTTAGGGGAAGAACTAAAATGATGATGTGAAGAAAAAAATGTGAGTGGGATTAGAAAATGTTGTAAAGATACCACACACACACTGCTGCAAGTCAAGGACACGATGGGTGCAAAAATGAAAAAAAGCCAAAGCAGCCACATACATATCATGTGGCCGTATATCTAATGTGTCAACAACAGCTGGTGTACACACCCAGATGTTAAACTGAGAGAGGGTTAATCAACACTTTTCATGTTTTAGTCTCCCAACAACAGTAACTAGTAAATGTTATCAGTTGTGGCTGCTTTGAATATGGCAAAGGCATGATTACTGTTATAAAGGACACTCCCTGACATTCTTAGCAAATGACAAGTAAAACTGCTGTGAACAATGCTTTCCAATGAAGTAGCATAACACATGAGAGTGGCCTCTGGCATCATGTTTATGGGGGAGTTTGTTCCCTTGATTATACCACAAACTAAGGTTGCTTTCCATTATCTCTTTTTTGGGTTTCATAGGTGAACAGATGAACACTGCTTAGGCTGAGGAACACGAATCTATTACATTGACAGTATAACATAGTTGTAATGAGCTGTGCTACACAGGTACTTAATGAGAGTTAAGAAATGTGTTACAAAATCTTTCAAATTAAAGTGGTGCTAAATCTACAAAATTAAAAGAAGGAACAAGGGAAGAATGAATGTGTGAGTACAGAAAATTATGTATGATCTCAGACTGTCTAATTGTGTAACTGTAATTGTGTCCCTTCCTTTTGAGTGCCAGTTGTGGTCTTTTTGTGCCAACCTGGACTGGACTAAACAAGTGCTTATCTGTACTAATTCAAAGGCATTCCACATTTTAGGACTTCATCAATATTCACATAATTCCTTCAATTCCTTAAAATGTTAAGTTCAAAGCGATTTAGACCTGTGAAGAGCTGCTTTTCTTTATTTGTCTGAATCAAGCTGCTAAACGTTGACAGGAGGGCTCAACTTACTTTACTCTTTCATGAAAAAAGAAAAAAGGACAGATTAATGCTGCTACATTTACAGCCTACACAGCAAATTCAAGCATAAACAACCTATCCAAGTGAACCTGGATGCATAATAACTTTAAATGCACAGTACACTCATAGAGAATTTGTTGTATGAGTGAGCTCGTGCTTTGGAGATAACCTCATGAGCTGATGATGACATTTTTTTAGTTTCAAAGCCACATACGTGAGGGGTGGATGACTTCCCAAGGTCTGACTCGTATGACTTAATTTCACTTGTATTTGTAAAAGTATGACAATGGAATTTACCTGAGGGGGCACTGTGACCTTTTTGCATGGACCTCAAGCCCCGTGGCCTGTCCGTCATGCAGATGCTGGTTAGGTAAATAGCTAACTTCTATAAATATTTATAATTAAAAGAACAGAAAAAATGTAATTACCTAGTGCCCAATCACCAACACTTTCCCCTTCAGTGGTCCATTTCCATCTGATTGGGTAAGCTAAATTTCCCTACTGGATGGCACACACACACATATATACAGGAGCACCTTCAGTTAATGAATTATTAAATCTGATAGACAGGTCAATGCATATTACTACTGAATGAGTTAGGTTTTCATGTGCTGCAGACTGGTATTGCTTCCATTATTATTGCGCATGTAGATTCTTGCTCAGTAATAAGAAAATAATGACATCCACAGCCCACTTAGACCTTCAAGAACAAGAACTTTTGTGCAGACATAAAGTTGTGGTTGCGGTACTTAGCAGAAGAGAAGCGAACATAAACAGAGTAAGTGCCAGATAATTTCAAAAGTAATTTTCCAAGCAGCTCAACAAATGTCATCCAACACACAAACCGTTTCTGTGCAGTTTGTTACAAAATGTGTCTTACAGCAAAATGTGCCATTTGCTGTATTTCCAAGGGAGAGATAAAAAATGTTAATGTGTGACTTTGAGAGGAAGAGAAAGAAAGGGAGGAAAGGAAGACGAGAGATTAGGTAAGTGGAAATATAAAGCTTGTACAGAATATTATGTCCTCATTTATTTTAGCTTTTAAATCAGACAATGGATCTATACATGAGATCTTGGTGAATTGTGAAAGCCCTTGCAAGACAAATTAAAGTATACAAATTTCATTATTCAAAGGCTGCATGCAATTACTAGCTAGTTTAGTGCAGACTACACTGGTGACTTTGCAGCTAGACTGGTTACATCTAGGGTGCTGTTACTAGGTTACATTAAGAGTAGCAGACCTTAATATCTGTGATGATGCTGATTTGATTCACTCATTGAATTATACCTTTTATACTAGATTCATAGAGCCTAGCTGTTGGAAATATAGCGCATGTAACATCGCCTTGTCATGTAACATGTCGTGTTGAATTCAGATGGTTAGATTCACAAAGAGCAGTGAGAGCAGCAGCAAATTATTATGTGACTTCCACACCTGCCAAATCCTATTGCAGTTGATGTTTATTGTAATCATTGTAAGTGCTTTGAATAAAGTAGGAATTGAATTGAAGTCATATGCACAGTAAAAGCAAACACAGTGGTTTAAACAATGTAATAAAATTCTTATTTTTCCACTTTCCCTTTACATGAAATAACAATTTGAATAATTAATAAGCCCTGAGATTACAAACATGGCTGTGCAGTAGCAGAGACTATCGCTTTAAGATTTCTTTTCTATGTTTTTATAGAATTGAAAGTTAAATCAGCTTCATTGTTTGTAACAAACCTCAGGGAACTAAAGTGAAAGTCTATGACCACATTTTCTCAATGCTTTTTTAAGGAAAAACTTCTCCAAACCATGAACAAAATGAAACTGATATACGATAAATATAAATGATAAATAAAATAAAAATGATACACGCCAACTATCGACTAATATAATTTCAGGCAGAGCTGGCATCCAGTGATGGGGTGGGGTGGGGGGTGGGAAAGTAAATAATCCTCTAGCTAAACTGCAACTACACCAGAAACTTGCATCTTATGACAAGCTTATGACAAATAGAATGGGTCAGGTATATGGTCCATAAAAGATAGCAAAGATAGGTGACATTTTGGCAATAACTGTCCAAGAAAAATGTCAAAAGACAACATTACAAAAAAATATTGATTTTCTGGGGAGGCGTCAATCAACTTCCAACAGGACCCGAGCTACAAAACCGCTGTACTAATATGGAGTACTGAAAACACCACCAAACATTAAACAATACACACATAACAGCCTACCTGGATAAGCACACTATTTAGGTTGATTTTTACATAGACAAAACAAAACAAAACAAAACAAAACAACAAAAGCAGTCCTAGGATTGAACCCAGAGGAGCAATAATGGTCTTTTCAGCACTTTGTGCTCAGAAGTAGAAGTGTGAGATTGACAGTATCATGATTTTATCAGTTTTTTTTAAATCAAAACCCAAACAGGAAAAACTCACTTCAGACTGAGTTATATTAACAAACTAAGAGAATGAATGAAATTTCTTGTAGGCTGAGTCTGGCAGTGAGTAGGTGGATTATCTAGTCTGCAACTACTTTTTTGATACAATATGATGCGAACTGTATGTATATGTGCCAGCCTGTGGGCGACTTAAAATCTTCATATCACCTGACATGCGTGTCTGTGGATTGTGGAGGGAATGTGGGCGTCAAAGGGAAACCCACATGAGATGCAGAAACTCAGAAACCATTGGGGCCAATTTTCAAACCCAGTGCTTTCTTGTTGTGAGGTGGCAGTATCAACCACTGAGCCACCGCTGAGGACTTAAGTTTCTGTTCACACATGATAGACAACCTGCTGTCCTTCTACCTTTGCTCCAGAGGCTTTAATAATCTTTTAATTTAATCAACACAAAGACATATAAAGCAAAACTTATGGCTATTTTTGAAAGTGGTGCTTGTCTTTGGGATGCCATTTAGCTTAAAATCAAGAACTGAGTCTTGATTAAAACCTCAACCTTAGATTTTTTTTTTTCAAAGAATGTAATTTACATTTTTCAGTTTCAAAGCTGATCTGGAAAATAGATGGAAACTTGTTTTTGAGATCACTGAGACTCTTTGTTAGCACTTCATACTGTTGCTAAGAGAAACATCACTGAGAAAAACAGTGATGTTGTAGTAGAAAAAAAAGAACATAATAGGAATTAGATTGGGCTATTAGAGCGTTGTAGCAGCTTAAAAAGAGGAACCCGATATGTACTGAAAAAATTATTGGGTTACGGTTAAACGTTATGTTCCCTCATATCACAAAAAACTTTCAGTGGAAAAAAATAACATGTAGTGGAAAAAAGAAACTATCAAATGCTACCTTTTTCTTCAGAAGCTAACGCATGACTATAAAAAGGTGTAGGCCCGTGAGGTTTTGTGGTTAACTGATTAAAATTGTCGGAATGTGCTTTTGTGGATACCGGTGTGTTTGATACCAAGCAACATTACCCGCATACAGTTTCTACATCCCCCGTGAGTGTGGAACTTCACCCACACTTTGAAACTACGTCAATAGGTTTAGAGGAGCAACTTGGTGGAACTTGCACAAATGCACGCATATCTATATTAATAAGGATTAACGAACTCCATTTACTACCGAAGATGCAGTGATAAACAGGCTTGTTTGATTTGTAAATACTGTAAGTAAATCTTTAAGATGCCTTTAATCATAATATTAAAAATCCCAGAGTCTTTGGAAAGGAACAGAAAAAGTTCATGTACATTTTTTAACTGCTTCCACACTTAGGCCAAGAACACGGGCTGGGTAACATGTTTTTGGACTGTGTGAGAAAACCTCACAGGCACTGGGAAAACATGCAAACTCCATACACAGAAAAATTCCAGCTGACCAGGATGTTTGAGCCAGGAACCTTGTTGTTGTCAGACATTAGTGCTAACCACTACCCAACACACACAACCTTCTTCATGTTTTACACTTAAACAGAAAAAGTCAGTTGTAAAGAATGAAAAAAACACATGTGATAAGATCGAATCCCACTAATTCTTCACCTCCACGTCCCCGGCTCATTTTCATATCTGCTGGAAAGTAATAAAATTGGCTGCCACATCTGACGTGTAGGAAGAAGGTAAGAGCTGTCACAGCACAACAGATACTTATAAAGTGTATTTCTATAAAACCAGAATGATTACGTGTGAAAGATGAGTGCTGCAAAAGGAAATGAGAACTGAGACACTTTTTTTTTTTTTACATCTGTTTTATTTTTGGGCACAGATGCCTGCATAGTGTCACACACTATGCTGGCAGTGTAACACTGACAAAGATCAACACCAGCAACTACATCTGCAAACTTGTACATTGTTTAGTGACGCCTGCATTAACTGTTTTCAACATAAAAACATGCTTTTTAATTTCTTGAGCACACTTTCAAACTTGAAAGCAGTAAATGAAGAAATTATTGGTAATAGGTAATTCACATTTATTTCTTTTAAGACCTTCAAAGGGCCCATATCTGTGCTACTCTTCTCCTTTGTTCGCATTTAATCCTTGAAGTACAAACCACACATCAATCACATGTTGCTGAGTGTGCTAATGATCTCTCTGGAGCACAGAGGAACCATTCCAATAAACGATACCAAGCATTCCTGTCTCCTCATTGTGGTTTGCCTCAACATGCAGGCTTAAAAATTGTTCTTGGAGACCCGCGTTTACTCGACAACATTATTGCTGACTCATTTAGAAATCAATTGAAGCGCTGGCATTCCAGTAAGTTTTGTTGTCTGGTATACCTTGCTCCAAGATGTGGGGAATCTGCATCAAAATGGGGTTATTGTAAAATTAATATGAGATGAGATGGCCTGTATTGCAGTAATTTTTATTTATTTAGTCATTATGGATTAGTCTATTTACTGTTGCACACTATACTGTATTTAGTTTTTTGTTTGTTTGTTTGTTTGTTAGCCATGGCTAGATTTCTATCCATCTGTTCAGAATTCACAAGGTCATATTGTAGTGAAACTTGCACACATTGATCCCCTAATGGCCCAAAATGTGCTTGTGATCAAGATTACATTTCTAATTTTAAGGCTACTTTTCCATTTTCACAACATAACTTTCATGTATTACAGTTTCACCAGATCGTTGCTCCAAATGTGCTGAAGAGTATATGATTAAATTCATTTAGCAAAGCTATTAACATGAGATTCTCAGTGTTGATACATTTTGTACGCATGAAAGAAAGAACTTAATGAAATACTAAATGATGTGATAGCTTGATCTCTGCCACACGTTTTGTATATCACGTGTCCTGTTAGATGGTGAGGATCGTGATCTTATTGGTCATGATAGATAATCCACCTTCTCAATGGGTGGTCTCACACATTAGGAAAGTTTGGTTGGAGACTTCCTGTCACCACTATGTTAACATCAGTAATACGGCAAAGGCTACGACGCACATTTTTTCATGCTTTTAATGGACATGGGTACTACTGACCATGTATTCTTAATGCTCCTCACCTCAAACACTTCCATTTGATGATGATTCGCTTGTCCTGATTAAGACTGTTTGCAAGTCTCCTTGACCTCTGAGTGGATTTTAATTCTTGCACAATACAGTTAACCTGTAACCTTCTTTGTGCACTTCACAAATTACAATAACCTGTGGATTGTAAAGGATCAGCAGCTACTACATCATTGACATTCTAGTACTATGTAGGTGGTGCAGCAAAAGGATGGCACAGTTTGCTATTACTTGCTTCACATATCCTTTGTCCCAGAGTAAAGTCGTTAGACAATTATTGTCCATTAACTTTGCTGTACATTTTTGGGTTCCTCAGGGAACTTTGTTGTCTTTTATAGGCATCACAAACAAATTGAGGTTTTTGCTTTTCTCTAACTCTGCTCTGATGTTTTTGTGAATGATGGGTTGAATCATTCTCAAATGGCATAACTGCAACTAAAACCATCACAGAGCCTCCACCATGTTTTACAAATGGCTGTAGACACTCACTGTTGTACCTCTCTCCTGGCCTACTCCGTACATACTGACAATGATTTGAACCAAAACTTTCAAATTTGGATTCATCACTCCATAAGGCCTATTGTTATTGATTTTTTAGTCCAGTTCTTGAGTAATGTGGCATACCAAAGTCTTTCCTCTCTGGTTCCATTCCTTAAGAATGGCTTCTTGACAGCAACTGAGACCATTTCTGATGAGGCTTCAGTGAACAGCAGATAAATCAACTGAAGGGCCAGATGCATCATTAGATGGTTGTAAAGCAGTAAAAACAAATGCAAGTTAGATGCTTTTGTTGTTTGCCCTGTTGAAAACTGTTTTAAAATACTTGACATAATTTTAAGTATAATTAATTATTATCTTTTGTTTATGTGGATTCACTCTCTTTCTCTTGACAAAACTTTCTTTAAAGATAAAAAACATTCAGCTTGAAAGAAATGGAGATGTGAAATGTAAAAATGAGATCAGAGGTCAAACGTGACACGATATTTGAATGCAAGTTATAATGTGGTATTTAGAATCCCCATATACTGGTATCATTTCCTAAATGTTACCAATTCAAACAAAGGCGGGAGAATTTTAAGCAGTTTTAAAGATAAAAGACATATTATGAAAGCTTGACCTTATATGACCTTGAAGAAAAGGCCAGAGGTCCAAAGTAACGATATAGACTCTGCATATGTCATTCCATATGCCTATATGCTGTCAATGCAAATAATGGCAGGACAAATAAATTGTTAAGTAATGCAGTTTGTGATTTAGCTGTAAAATTCAGTTTGTTTAAATGTAGAAGATTTAATGTTAAATAGTATACAAAAACACTGTATATCAGCTACTGAAATTCAACTTTTCTATATTGTTACTCTAAATTAGTGATTCAACTAAAAAAGGTGCTTTTTATGTATTTGAAAAGTGGATGAAAAAAATGTAATGTAATGTATTCATGCTCAAATGACCAAAGCTGTATTGTGTTACAATGGATTCTAATACCGATCAACCAAGATTTCTTAAGAGAAACAAATCAAATCTCCCCAAGATATTTTCACGTGACTTCAGCTACAGTATGCTTTCTTGTTGTGTTGTTCATCATTCTTTCACCAGAATATAACAACCCCCTACGCCTTGATAACACACTAGGAATAAAACACAAACTTTTATTTGTGCTCACAAATGTGTTGTGTTAGAGCCAAATTCATTTTAAATGTCATGTTTTTTGCATTTGTTTCTTTTAGATTAAAGGCAAGAGAAATTTTTTTCAAAAGTGGGTATGTGCGTGAGTGTGTGTGTCTATGTATATGTGTGAGCGTGACAGAAAGAAAGAGGTACATCCTTTCCCATCTAGTGCCTGCAGGCTCAACACCCCCACTCCTTTCATACACAAAAATATCTCTTCTCAGTTGGTTTACTCCCCCCCACCTCCATTTCCGCCAAGTTAAGAGATCTGACATCACAGGGTCCATCATGTGATCCACCCGCACAGAGCTTTGCAGTGATGGATGGGGCCTACCAGTGACGCACATACCCACTCTCTGTAACCCTTTACAAGCCAGAGAACTGCTGATGAAGGAAGCCAGGTTTTGTTCTTTAGCTGAATAAGTCACAGTTGGTTCAGTCGCTGCTCTGTGTTTTCTATGCACAAAACAGAAACAATCGCATGTACCACATGAAAAGGGAGGAAAAAACACAGGATTCTTCAAGCCATCATCACTGCAGTTTATCGTGTTAGTTTCAATGGCTGCTGAAGTCACAGCACTGCTGTTTGAAGTGTTTTTGTTGTATACAATATTAATTTTATTGAGATGTTTAAAAGGTGTCTCTCGCCTTAAGAATCTCTTCGCACGTAAAACTGGAGAAGCTGTGTAAAAGAACAGAAACTCGAGTAGAGATTAAATGAGCAAAATGCGAGACCAAAACCAAAAGTGGGAAACTGTTCACTGACCAAAGGAAATGTTGAAATCAAACCAGTTTCAGATTCAACTTCCCCAAATTCAAATGTCCTAAAGCCTGAGTCTGAAAGCACAAAACAGAAGTGATCAGTCTATTCTGAGAAAAGCGTTAAAGTCTGAGCACCCAGATTCACTAATGAGTCACAACTGCTTGTGTCCAGAATTGCACAAACAGATGTATCATTATGTTGTGTAGCCATTTTCATATGCATCCATGTTCTTCCACCTATCCTTTTCAGGGTTGCAGGGGTGCTATCCCAGCTGCCATAGGGTGAGAGGCAGGGTACACCCTGGATAGCTCACATTTACATTATAGTTTTCATATAGTTTTGTTGTTTGCCAGGGTACACACTGTGTTTATGTGTACTTGGTTACTTACTAGGAAGAATGAATGTGCACTTTGTTATTTCCACTGTTGTTGTGTTTTGGGAAAACCCACTAAAACCTTTCTCTCAGTGAGTGAGTTCAAGCTCCTGTACAGTTTTTTTTTTCGACAGGAAAAAATGACTTACAATAACATTAAAGTCCAAGACTTTTTTAAAAAAAGATTGTTACATGATCATTTGTGAACTACCAGAAAAATACCAGAAGCATTTCCTTAAAATTCCTACAAAACTCATGGTCCACATGATTATTTGCATATGTTGACTTTTCACCTGGAAGTGTGTGGAGTTTGTGCTAGAAAGCCAGAGTAAAAGTAATAAATGCTTAACAACCTACATAACATCTGGAATATTGTATGAAGCCCAACCTGTTCCATCATTTTATTTCATATTGAGTTGGAAATATTAAAAAAGAGAGAGAGAGAGAGAGAGAGAGAGAGAGAGAGAGAACCAAACTGAAATAACCAAAAATAATTTAAAAATGTTTTTTTAACAAAATAATGCGATGAACTTTAGCAGTTTATAGACTTTAAGACCATTCGGTATTGAGGTTGATGTTCAGGGGTTAGGGAAACTGAAGAAAGAACACAGTGTGAATATGTGGGGGTACGGCTACCATGATCATGCATTATTGTGCTTTAACCACAATTAGGTCCATAATTTGCTGGACAAAGACACAATATTTGTGTTTCCTTCTGTACATCACTACAGGGGATTTTAAATCAAACAGTCAATATGTCTTTAAAGCTTTTTTACAAAAAAAAAGTTGCATTAACTGTTTAGGAATTACAGTTATTTCTATGAGCAGTCATATCAACACAAATAAACACCAGTTGCCTGGTTCCACTGGCAGCCTACATGTCCATGTCATATCACTGCCTCCACCATGTTTGACAGATGTTGTGCCATGCTTCAGATCCTGAACTATTTCGCCCCTTCTCCATGTTTTTTTCTTTTCCCATCATTCTGGTACAAGTTAAACTTAGTTTCATCTGTTTAAACATTTTTTTCAGAACTGTTCGTCTCTTTCAAATGCTTTCTAAACTCTAATCTGGCCTTCCTGTTCTTGAGTGTAACCTGTGCTCTGTATTTACACGCAGAAACACGCAGACCTTAACAATGATGTGGCTGTGTTGTTGTGAAGCTGTTTTTCTTAACCATGGAAATAATAATAACACCAGCATACACTCTGGCTGTCTTCTGTGATCTTTTGGGACTTTTGACGTTGCTGTTGCTTAAGAATGCATCAGATTGTTGATTTGATTGTTGCTTGACACACACGCACACTTGCACTGCCATCTCTTTGGTCCTGGCGTTGAAATTTACAATGCAAAGCTGTAAAATACAGATTCAACACTTAGCAATTAATGCAAGATTTTTCTTAAATCCTTCGAATTAAAGTTGAAAGTCTGCACTTGAATCCCGTCTTGACTGTTTGATTTAAAATCCACGGATGCAAAACGGTAAAAAATAAAAAAAGTGTATCTTTTCAACAAATTGTGCACCTAGATATAATTATAAACTACCCTGTCCACAGGACACATTTCTGAGTCACTTTTATTTGTAAGTTCTTTTTGGTGTGCTTAATGCTGGATTTAAAGCGAATGACTCATAAAAATGAAACGCAACACTAAATAAACGGGGGAAACCAATAAAAGCGGCGCAGAGTGAGACCTCTTCCTGAACGCGCTCCTCGCGCGTCCGACGGGAGAGCGTAATTTTGTACCCACTGCGCGCGCTCTGGTATGACATAATGGAACGTGCCTGCCTAGAAAAGCTCGGGGCGGTGCGCGCGGGCGTGTATTCAGATCCTGCAGGAGAGGAGAAGAGTGGCGCGGGGCTCCGCGAAGTGTTAGAGTATTCATTTTGAGAGCACATCATTCCCAGCGCGGTGTTTCTGTGAGGTTATGGGCAGGACAGTGTTCTGAGGGAGTGTCGAGCAGCGCCACTTGTCATTTTACCCACGGAAATAATGATGAAGAAGGATATTAATTTGAGCTTGGCGGACGACGCAGACCTCAAGCCGCATCTCCGCGACGCCGAGAGCATCCTCAGCTCCCCGGATCTGGGGCTGCTCAAGCTGGCCTCTCCGGAGCTGGAGAGGCTAATCATCCAGTCCAACGGAATGGTCACCACGACTCCGACCAGCTCTCAGTTCCTTTACCCGAAGACGGTGACGGAAGAGCAGGAGTTCGCCGAAGGCTTCGTGAAGGCGCTGGAGGATTTACACAAGCAGAACCAGCTAAACGGACCCGCGCCGCCGAGCAGCACCCTGGAGCTCGGGGCTAACATCGCTCCGGTCACCGTGCAGCCGGATCTACCGGTGTACACGAACCTCAACAGTTACGGCAGTGGGCCGCTGGGAACCACTGTCAACTACACCACGGACACAGTCCCTTTCCCGCCTCCTCCGTCACATCATTTAGGGGCAGCCCCGCCGCAACCAGAGCTGTCTCGGGTCCAGCCGCTGAAGGAGGAGCCTCAGACGGTCCCCGACGTTCAGAGCTTCGGTGAGAGCCCGCCGCTGTCTCCGATAGACATGGACTCTCAGGAGCGCATTAAAGCCGAGAGGAAGAGGCTCAGGAACCGAATTGCAGCCTCCAAGTGTCGAAGGCGCAAACTGGAGCGGATCTCCAGGCTGGAGGACAAGGTCAAAACGCTGAAAACCCAAAACACCGATCTGGCCTCCACGGCTAGCCTGCTGAGGGAGCAAGTGGCCCAGCTGAAGCAGAAAGTGCTCACCCACGTCAACAGCGGCTGCCAGCTGCTGCCACAAGAAGTTCAAGTGCACTAGTCTAGGACTGACCTGCTGGTGGGCTACTGGCCAGCTTATAAGCTCCTTGGACTTTGTTAATGTTGGGGTTTCTGTGTGTGTTGTAGCCCAGATGAGGGATGAATGCCAGGCCACGTAGGCCAAAACGGTACATTCATAATCGGCTGTTTAAAAAAAAAGAGCTTTTATGATCGGCAAAACGTAAACACACCTGGCAGAACATACATCAACGTGATGGACTTAAGCGCTGTTATCAGCCAGCAGCGAGTCAAGCTATGTTTGCATTTTTGGAGCATTTGTTCACACTTACCCCCCTTCTTGGTGGACAGAACAAATCAATTTAATGTATTTGACTTTTAAGTAAAATTGGTGTATTTATTTTGGGCTGAAATGAAGCCGAAACGAAGGGCATTTGCCTGTGATATGTTCTACAAAACTAATTCTGTTTTACCTCCTATGTATGTTTACTGGTGAACAAGGCAGCTTTAAACTGCCAGTATTTTCAATGAAATTATGCCACAGGCTTTCCTAATGGAAGAGAGAGTTGCATTACGTGTTTACTGACTGTTTATATGCAGTCTTCAGCTGGACCAAACAGATCTATGATAATATACACATTTATGACCCTTAAATGATAGGGAATTGGCTATAAGAAAAAAAGGCAACCACGCCCATATTTGATATGAGTGCTGATCTACACTTATAGCCTGTATGCTGTGTATTTCTGTAGGGAACAAGTTGCATGTTGCTGACAAACTCGAATGTTGCCCGCTGATGGGTTCACATGAGGATTTATTCAGTGTTTATTATCTGTAACCTTCACACTTGTGTATTTCTCTCTTTTTTTTACTCTACTGTGTCCTTATTCCAGTGTGTTCTTGTTTTAAAGAAGTGAAGAGTGTAATCTTTCTGTTGCGCTGACTGTTGCGATCACCTCTAGCCTACAGTTATTCAGCTTTATGCGGTTGTGTTCTAAAATAAATGCTGCTGAGCAATAAACACTGTTTCCTCCATGTTACAGCCAGTCTCCTTTTTTGAGCTGCACATTATGAGGTCCACAGTAAACACGCTACTGGAGATGAATGTATGCTTCAGGTCCACAGGTGAGGCTATGGAAGGACAATGACATTTTACATTATATTACAAATCATAGCTGAGATTAGAAGTGTTTACAGCTCCTTAGAATGATTGTGAAGCTATTATTTTTGTTTTTTCTGCCTCTTAATGGGAATGAGCTTTTTAGGATTGCAGTAATAGGCTGCTATTCAGAATTACTGAGTCGATATTGAAATAACATTTTTTGCAGCATAATTTCGTCTCCTGTAGCTTTCTGCATCACAACCGGCTTTCTCTCCCTCTGCTGGTTATTTGTGAAATTACAAATGCAATAATGAGCATTTTGGGAAAATTGCTTTTGATTCTTGTGACCATGGAGATGATTCCTGGTCGCCCGGCACATCTGAATCATTTGGATGTTATTCATTCCAGGAAATAAATGTTTCATACCACCGCATCCCACAGGTGCTCTGTTGGTTTAGGATCTGGTGACTGTGGAGTGCATTGAGCTCATGCATGTCATATACAAGAAACCAGTTAAGGGTGATTTGATCTTTGTGACATGGAGTGTGTAAAGGACACTGGTTAGTCTCCACAATTTGCTTCTTGCCGCTGAGATTTTCTTTAATCTTTTTACAAGTGAAAAGTGAAACAGTGACATCCTCAGGATGGTTGTTGCTAGTAGCAGCCAGACATTTGCTACTAAAATGACAATTTTGTGCTAAACTCTGGTAACTCAAGCATCTATCATTCATAATATCAAAATATCTGATTTTAAATGAATCTGAATCGTAACTTAAAAAAAACACCTCACTAGATGTTGAAGCAGTATCAGATAAAAGCACCCAGTCTAACCTTGAGGACACAAACTCTTCAAAAACCACAATGAGCTGACTTAGCAACTTTTTATTTTTATTGTTTTACCACAAAGTACAGATAAAAACATCCACAGCATATTCCCTCACTTTAATGGCCCAAACTGAGCAGGATCTGAAGAGGCAGTGATACAAGACCAAATCAAGTCACGTTTTTCTGCGTGCTAGTAGAAGCTCTACAGTCTGCAACCTCTACCAAGCTTGATGGCGTTTGTTTTTGTGTACATACTGTAGTGTGTATTGCTTCATAGCTGAGTGTCACATTCATTCACAAGCAGGCCTAGAAATGAATGCAGAATACAGTACAACATGGCTTTTGGAGGGCTTTCAGGTCTTTTTTTCCTCTTTTGTTGTATTTTTTTTTTTAATGCAAGCCTGAGTCAATACAACACAATCCACACATATGACTCAAAAGGTACAATATTTACAGACTGGGTTTATATGGAGAGGAAGACATATTAGAAAGGAGAACAGTTCAAAGTTTGCATTTTACCAGAAAGGAAACAGTCACAACCAGTAAGAAGTAAAATGTATGCAGGATCAAAATCATCTCCCCAGTTTGTAGTGATGTGTAACAGCCAAATCACTACTTCCTTTTCTAATAATAACATCATTCTGAAAGGAGACTCAGTTTCTGAATGTTTAAAATAGTACTTAAGTTCCTCACAGAAATGCCTGTCTGACTTAGATTTGTGTTAACTGCACGGTCACAGACACTGACTTCATGAAGTCCTTCATTACTGATTTCATAACACTTTGCCCTCTCAGTCAAACAGACACCATCCTCTCCATCTGTGTTTTTACTGCCACGGTCTAACATGGGTTAACAATGGCATGAAATCATTTTGATATGAACAGGATTCACAACATTGCACCAAGCGGAACTTGTTTTATTACCTTTTTGACCTCGTAAACCTGGTCACGCTCTTCATTCTGGAGCAAAAACAGCGAGCCACTTCGTGAGCAATCTTTGGTGAAGTAAAAAAGAAGGAATACCCGCAATCCAGTTTTAACTGTGAAAACGGCAATAAAACCGAAGTGCAAATACTTTGAGTATTCCAAGCACAGAATATTATACTCCTGCACTGGCTTGAGCTCCTCGGGTCAGCGAAGAGTGAGCCTTCAACTGCTCGACGCTTGCTTTGCTTTAAACCAGGGGTCCTCAAATCCAGGCCTCGAGGGCCGGTGTCCCTGCAGGTTTTAGATGTGTCTCTGCTTCAACACACCTGAGTCAAATATAGAAGTCATTAGCAGGACTCTAGAGAACCTGACTGCACACCGAGGAGGTAATTCAGCCATTTGATTCAGGTGTGTTGGATCGGACATCTAAAACCTGCAGGCACACCGGCCATTGAGGCCTGGATTTGAGGACCCCTGCTTTAAACAGTGCTGTCAATAATTAACCTGAAGACTGAGATCACACACAAACACACAAATAAACCGACGTCCACACAAAAGCCCTCAATTATCTGGACAAACTGCTCTGTAATACTGAGGCGTAATTGTCTGAATAGTGTTTGTTAAGTCAGAATGTTCTCTGACACGTCGTCTCCTGTCCAGAAAAGAAATGACGTCTCTTTCAGAGTAATGCAGTTGAATGAATACGTGCAAATTAGATTTGAAATCAAAATAAATGCTTTTGTCCCTTTCTAGACTGATATAAGCCATTCATGCTGCAGTATATTTAATGTTTTCCCTGTATTGAATCTCACTCTCGTGCTGTGCATTGTCTCAGTATGATCTTTAATCTCTTTAAGCCTAAACCAGCAAGACAAAAACTCAGGACTGTAGTCGTTAATCCAAATAATTGCAGTTTGGATTTATTTAGAAAGAAACTGTCATTTCTGTGCAGCTCAAATGATTTTAAAAGCAAGCCGGCACACAGTCAACTACCAAGTAACCACAACAAACTCAGTTCTGGCCCTTTTGGGGATCATTCTAATGTATCCTGTTTTCTTTCACTGCCTTCAACTACCAATAAAAAGCAAAATACCCCAAAGTCTCAACAAAACAATGACAATGCTCACGTCCTTCAAACCCTTACCAGCATGTTTTAGGGAATGTTGAAATGTTTCAGTGTTTTGATATTTGATGAAGGAGCTGTGACTCCCAGGACGGCTATCAAAGAGACGAAAGCCTGAAGTCAGAAGGTTTTAGCTGTTACACGAGTCCAGCATCAATATTTTACAAAAAGAGGTATCTGCAGAATGTTCTCTGCCTAATGGAAAATACTTAAATACGAGCTGTACAACCCTGTTGTACAAAACGCTAGTTAGTCATCTTCATATTTTTCACATTAGCTTTCAGTGATGAAGACAAAGAAGCATCAAAACCTCCGGCGTTGTGGTTATAAGAATACTGAGAGACTTGATGACTTTAAGACTAAAGCTGTTTAACTTTTCTGAATAGAAAAATTCTTCTCCTTCCTCTAATATAGGAGTTATGTTAAGATGCTACACTTCACTGTAGTGAAAATCACACCAGGAAGATTTAGACATGTTCGTAACTGATGATATTTCCCAATGTTTAGCAGAAAGTTTACATTTCTGAAGTTGCATTATTTCTGAAAGTAGCATGAGACATAACCAAGAGGGATATAGAGTGGCTCGCAGAAGAGACGCTTCAATACATCTTCCAAACAATCAAAGACCTTTTATATTAGATACTTTCCTCCAGAAATGCATACCTGTAGATATCATATATGTATATATATATATATATATATATATATATATTGCACAACATTTATATGTACATTTGAAATAAATATAAGTAAATAAAATGTGTCTCTTCATTTTTTGCTATTTTTCACCTACCTATAATTTGTTCATATCCTTCCCACCCCATAAGTGTTTGAGTGTATGAAAAGAATAAACAGGGCACCAAAGTAAAAAACATTTAAAAAAAAGGCCAAATGAAAATGCTCAGATGAATAACGAATGTTCTGAAACTTGGTGAGACAACAAAAAGATACATTTATGACATATATGAAATGCATTAGGCTGATACCGAGCAGATCTCAGCTGGATCATCACTCCCACATCACTGAGCAGTGGCCCTCTTGGTCACCAAATCCAAGGCAGGCATCTTTTCAAGATATTTGACTGACATGAAACAAAGAACTGTAAACATGGGAAGGATTTAAATGGCACTCTGAGGATGTACGTTACGCCGTCAAATCCTTCTTGTAAAACCACACCGATGAGCAGGGAGACAACACAGGATGGGTTTAAAAGCTTCAAGAACCGGGCTGCAAAGAATCTGAAACTCTATTTAAGGTGCTTTGGCATCATACCAGCGCCTTACTTAGTGAAAACGACAACCTTTTAGCTCATTTATAGACGCAATCACAGCAAAAAACCAAAAAAAAAACCACTAATCCAGAGCTTTTCAGACACTTTCAACCTGATTCTTGTGACCTTTAGCCAATCTTCCTACAGAGACAAGCAGGAAAAGGAGTGAAACGGGTGATGAAGTACAGACCTGGGGTCCCGCTGAAGGAGAACAAGGAGAAAGACAGTGGAAAAGGGTTTTGGAAAGTAGTCAGCTTTAGCATGCACAGTCCTGGTGAGGAGGAGCGGGCTGCTCTGTCAGCTGGGGCCCCTGTTTGGCCCCTGTGACGGCGGGATCGCCGGCATCCAGACTCTCAGACATCTTTTCGCAGATGATGTCGACCAGGCGCTCAAAGGTCTGCTTCACATTGATGTTGTCCTTGGCGCTGGCCTCAAAGAACTCAAAACCTAGAGGAGAAACAGAACGCGAGGGAGGTCGGTGAGCCACGTTTGGTCTGTCAGCCACAAAGAAAACACCTCGATATGTACTCGGCAGATTATATTTGGTGCAGTCAGAGCTAATCCAGTGAGTCACAAAGCTAACACAGAGAGGCAGATAACCTTTGACCTGGCGTATTTGCCTTTGCACTGTAGGAGGAAGACAGAGCAGCCAGAGAAAACCAACACAGGCAGAGGGAGGGCATTCAAACTCCAGACAGAAAAACAACAGCTGGCCAGCATGTTTGAACCCAAAGGGGTTGATGGAGTGCAAACTGAAAACTCCTTCCTGGTTTATCAGATGGTACCACCCTAAGAGAAGGCTCCACTCAGGTTCCTACAAATAACAAGCACTATTAGTCTCCAAAAAGCGTTCTGAAAGCTTCCGTCTGAAGATAAAAATGACAGATCTTGTAAAAACTTTATTTTGTGTTTAATTTTGTGTGCATGCACGTGTGAACTCACCAAGGTGTTCAGACAGCTGACGGCCTCTGTCTGAGCTCACCACTCGCTCGTCCTCCATGTCACACTTGTTTCCTACCAGCAGCACCTGGGCATTGTCCCACGAGTACGTTTTAATCTGAGTCGACCTGAGGGCCGACAAACGCAGCGATCAGAGAGGAAACTCAAAGGCTGTGACATCTGAATGCAACATGAAGCTTTTCAGTTCAGAATCACGCTGATTGAAAAGCTAAAAAAAAAAGTGAATCTAAATATTGTTAAACGGATAATAAAAAGTGTTTTAAGAATAATCGTAGGAGGTATTGTTGTTGTGGATGAACCAAACCAGCATGAGTTCTCTGATCTTATTGTCATTCCTTGCTGAAACAGAAAGACTGAATGGCCCTTAACCCAGGGAATATCATCACAATTTCTCTTTCTGCTTGTTACCAAGGTTTGAGGGTTTGCCCTCTTAAAGTGTAGGTGGACTAAAAATGGAACACAAGAGATGTTTCCACAATGACGTTCTGGGCAAGTTATATGGCACAAGAGACTGAAGGTTCACACCAGAGCTCCAGTTCTAGCAGGAGACAAAAAGGATAAAAGACCGCAATCTTGTCTCATTCTTCTGCAGAGACAGGAAGCACATATTGTGGTCTATTAAAATAGACAGAAACCTGAACCGGATCGGTCACTCTGTTCGTCTCTCTCCTGCATCCCTGCATCTATTTCTAGACCAATGCAGCTTATTCATCATCCACAGAACTCTCCCTCTCACAAAGCCTGATTTCACCAGAAAAACAGTAATATAGCTTGATTTTTTTAAGCAAGTATGTATGTAAGAAGAACAAGTATGTAAAATGGCCTTATGGGAAAGCCCATGGGGGAAGACCACTAAAGTAAATAAGAAACCCAAGTACTTTTAGTGTCTAACCTGCACCAAACAGCAAATGAAAGTAATAGCAGTGCTTTCACAATAGGTTTCTACTTGAAAGGCTTTGGTTTGGTTTTGTCTTTTTAGTGCCCCATTAGATGCTCCTGCTATATATTGTTACTATGAACACTCGTGTATATCTCCCGACCCCATCATAAGCACTACCTCAGACAATAACATACCAATCCTGGACAGCGTTGAAGGAATCCTCATTGGTGATGTCATACATGAGAATGAAGCCCATGGCTCCTCGGTAGTAAGCTGTGGTAATGGTGCGGTAACGCTCCTGGCCAGCCGTGTCCTGTGGAAATAAGAATAACTTAATAGTATTTTTTTTTAAATCAACTTTCTGCTGAGTGCTTTAGACAAAGAGAGTTTGGAGATAAAGTTAGAGAGGTAAGGCTGAGATGGTTTAGAAATGTGCAGAGGGGGGATAGTGCACATACTGGGCAAAGGATGAAAAAGAAGGGGAAAAAGAAGAAAGCCACAGAGAAGTTTCAGGGATGTAGTGAAAGGGAACCTGCTGAGGGTTGTTGTGACTGAAGAGGATGCTAGGGTGAGATAGATAGGGTGAGATGGAGGCAGAGGATCCACTCTGGCGACTCTTAAAAAGAGCAGCCGAAAGAAGAAGCATTAACAAGTGCCATCACAACATACCCAGGAAGTTCTGTCTTAAGTCTAAGTCAGCTATTAGACACAAATCCATAAATGTTTCCCGCCTAAGTGCTGCATTTTTTATTTTCCTGGGTTCAAAAATGTAGTCAATGGAAGCACTTAAAAAACAGGGCTCTTTTCGGGTTTTGAGAAAATTAATGGAGGAGTTAGAGGGTACTCCCTTTGCTTGAACTGTCACAGTTTAAAAAGTTTACTTTTGTCAGAGTTGAGACACACATTGTTTGAAAGCAGAAGAGCAGCTCAACATTTTGATGGCAAAAAATGTATTGAGACAAAAAATGTCTCAATACCAAAACCAACAAAGCCGCGGCTATAGCCAACATATTTACTTTACAAGAAGAGCTCTATGTTGTACGAACACATGCATACACACACACATATACATTTACACACATACACCCAGTCATGTTGTAATTCGTAATTGTGTGTGTCAAGGATCGGCTGTGTGGCAGGCAGGAAGAGGACCCCAATGCAGGATACACCAGTCAGGACGTGAAAATAAACTCAGCTTTATTTAGGCTGAACAGGTCAAAGGCAAAAACAAAACACACACCGCAGGGAAACATCCACATAAGACGACGACGCGACAACAGGGACCGGAAACACAGGACTTAAATAAGAGGGCTAATGAGGGGAGTGGAAACAGGTGGCACAAATCACAAGACAAGACCAGGGGAAGCAAAACAG
>VUQK01018186.1:8905-19183 GCA_015106715.1 Bujurquina vittata | reverse complement strand
TGATGTACTTCATATTGAAATTGTGTATGTGAACATGTGGGCCGCTGAGTCAGTTTTACCAAACTTAAAGCTACTGATACAGGCTCTGAGCTGATCCAGGCTCTGAGCTGATCCAGGCTCTGAGCTGATCCAGGCTCTGAGCTGATACAGGCTCTGAGCTGATACAGGCTCTGAGCTGATACAGGCTCTGAGTTGAAATCGATAAAGTGAGGGTCAAAATGATCTGATCTCTATCCGTGGTGCTGAACTGCTTTGAATTTGTGTTGTTTTATCATTAGTTACCATGTAGCCTAAAGTTTTGTTGTTCTCTTGGTCTATTTGACGGACTTGTCAAATAGACCAATTAGCATAATCGGCTAATTCATATTTTGGCCAAGATATCTATCTAAATGAATCTACACAGTTAGGAGGGTAGAATTAGGCAGGTATCTCAAAATATGCCAAAATATGACTTAGGCGATTAGGATAAAGAAATGGCATAGTTGTTTTTTCCGCAGTGTCGAAGCTTGTAAGGCCCACTTTTGTGGGCATGGGTATGTTGTAAAAGGATGTTCTGATGAGCTTTATTATTTAGGTACAAAGAGCCCGGTCATTTGCCCCGCCCCCGGCCCGGCTCTGATTTGTTCCACTAGTGGATGGATGGATGGATGGGTATAATGTCCTCTTTGACATTGCCACTTCTCTATGGCAGTAATGAGTCACTCAGTTTTTTGTCCAGTTTTTAAGCCACTCAATACTGACTTAGCATAAAAGAGGCACCCAACTCAATGGATGCAAAAACACATGATTTGATTTTTTTTGTTTGTTTTTTGTTGTTGAATATATGGAAAAGTCCAAAGATAACACAGTTTGACAGGCATAAATAACCTTTTTATCACTAAGGTGATTCCCAAAGAGCTATTAGCTGAAAACCTGGCATATCCCGGCCTCATGTGTTCTGTGTCCTTAAAAAAAAGAAGTGGCAGGCTTAAAAATAGCCACAGCAGATGAACAGTATCTGAAAGTCGTGTCCTTAAGAAATGGGAAAAAAATCCAGCAAAGACCTGAGAGATGCATGTGGCACTTTAGCTGATCCATCTCCTGTTCACTGAAGCCTCATCAGAAATGGTCTCAGTGGAAGGGCGGCTGTCAGGGAGCCATTTTTAATGAAGGGAAACAGGGAGAAAGGCTGAGGTCTGGCAGATTACACAAGAAGTGCACTGAACATCAGTGGCAGCAGGTCTGATGGAGTGATTTTGGTTCAAATAGTTGTTGGCATGGATGGAGGAGGTCAGGTGAGAGGTACAGCAGGAATGTCTGTAGCCATCTGTACAACATGGTGGAGGCTCTGTCATGGTTTGGGCTGAATTTCTTCCACTGGTGTTGGAGAACAGAAAAGTATCACACCTCTTGCTCATCTGCTTTGTAAAATATAAAGAAATGAAGGGTGACTCAAGTCTTTTCAGCTTGGTACAAACTTCCTTCTTTCCACACTGATTAGATTTCTTACAACAACTGGATACTGCTAAGGCTTAAATTTAGGGGCGTGGCCACTTAAACACTTGATCCTACACAGGAAGCTGTAATCAGCTGCTGTCTGCTCGGCCTCACCTCCGTTAACTGGAGTCGCTGAGCGCTATCGCTTGCATGTTTTTGCTGTTTGTGCCTTTTGGAGCATTTTTATTAGAATATGACAAACAATAGTGGTTTGCTGTCTGCTGCACGCTGTGCAAGTTTGTGCTTCAGATTTGCCAAGTAAAATTTTAACATTTTATCAGTGGGTTAGTACAAATTTTCCGTTTTCATGAGGAGGGAAATGCAGATCAATAATTTTGGTCCGCTGGGGGCAGCAGAAAAGCTGTAAACACAACAGTATTATACTATCAGGTTATAAAGTTGGTAAAACTGTGGCCTATTTGTGCTTCTCGCCTTCTTCTGAATATAAATCTGCATCTTTTTAAAACTCAATGCTTCTCTAAAAAACTTTGGATTTAAAGACCACAAGACTAAGTTAAACTGCAGCTTCACATTGAAGGAAATCAAGATTCAGCTGAAGGACTAAACATTGCCCACATGACCCCGGAGCCACAGCTCAAAGAGCGAGCACTAACAGACACATGGATATCTCGAGGCCCCTCATTTGAACCCATCGTAGCATCACAGAGACCAGAGCTAGAAGCTCCTTAGAACAATCACTGCTATGCTACGTTGATGGACTTCGCTCCAGTTAGCGCTCACCACAGAAGGCTGCCCACTTCCAAACATCAGCCTGTGCTGTCACTGAATCCCTGCTTAAAGAGATGGGAATGATGTGATGGCGAAAGGAGCTGGAGAAAAGCTGTCTCAACAGCGAGAAGGAGAGGCGCTACCTTAAATGAGATTGGATGGGGGTGGTGTGAGGTGGGGAGAGGGGGGTGCAACACTCTGACAATATTGAGTCCAGATTGCAGAGCAGAATGTCGATGTGGAAAATGGAGCAGAGTACGAACGCAAAGACCGAAAAGAGAAAGTAGAGACTTCCTCTCCGTCTCCCACCACCTACACATCGCAGCCTCCCCCCGAGCTACTCCTCACCATCCAGGGGTGAACTGACAAGCTAAACTCTCAGACCAGACGAGTCGAGTCTGTCAAACCTTCCCCTAAAACAGGTCTCCAGAAAATTAAAGCATCAAGACAACAAAAATCTACATTTCCTCACCCTGGAAACAAAGTTGTTCCTGTCGCGTTACTTTACGAGCTGCTCTTTGCCCGGTACCACAGAGGGCCCCCGCTACATAGGCGGCAGTTTCCATCGTGATTTTGATGAGAGTCGAGACCCGACGGTAGTTTCATGTTTGCGATTTTTGTTTTTTCACAGTTTCAGACTGTAGTAAAATATCTTTCTGTAAGTAATGGAGAAAGTACAGAATTTACCATTTTACCTCCTGAGAGCGCCACTTTCAACCAGCGCAGCCAGCTTCTTCTCAGACACACATTGGAAAAGCATAAATATATCTCCACTGCACTTCAAACTTCCAAGTTATCCGTGGAAATGAGAAACTTGTTTCTCTGGAAGAAGATTTCAGTCCTGTTCTCTGAGGAATGCCTCGAGTCCTGCCGGCTGAGCTGCAGCCAGTTTCCGTACAGTGGGAATAACAGGAAGTGGAACGGCTCCCCTGGAAAGGGGACAAATGGACACCAAGTAACCAAAGATCTGACTGTAGGAGAAATCCACATTAGTCTCCTGATGTCACCTGGGAAAAGATCTGGGTGGGGCATAAAGTAGGTTTTACAGGCTGACCAGGTGATTGTGTTCCTGTTGACTCGTTTTGAGTTCACGCCACAGCTGATAGCAGTTAAATATCCCTGACTCTCATTTAAAGGCTATTTAAGGCATCTGTCTGCATGACCCTCCAGTGCCGTGGATATTTTGGAATGCAACTGATGTACCAATTCCTGAGCCTGCCAAGTAGCAGCCAATTAGCACAACGCCAGACTTCTTTGAATCTCTGCAAAGATTTGAGATGTTGGCATCTCAGTATGGACCCAAGCTCAGGTCGAGGCTGACGCAGAGACGGCCATCAGGACCGAGCGGCTCTCCGTGAACAGCATATTTCCAAAGGCAGCTTGACTCCTTTCTGGCACGTCTGTTTCAGGTCATTTGCAGTGGGATGCTGTCTGTGCTTCTTTCAGGTCTGTGAGCAGTTTGAACTGAAGTGCTTCTTCTGAGAGTTCTGCTGATCGCTCTGTGACACAAGTCCTCATTTATGGTGTGGCCTCACGCATGGCTGGCAGTTAGCTCTGCCTCCAGCGTGGAGCCAGTTTTTAATTATGCAAGGTAAATATGCAGGCAGGGAAACTGATCGGGCAAATTACATGTAAGTGCTGATGGGGCAAATATGGCGAGAAGAGGAGAAGACTTAGCGCTGAGCCAGTCCCTTGCGCCTTTAGGCGCCCCACACATCCTTTCCTAATCACAATATGTATCTCCTGGATACACAACAGTAATTACATTTCACTGACTACACCATCCTGAAGTACAATAAAGCTTCTCATTCACATTCATTTACTCAGATTTTACAGGCTGAAGAATCGATCTGCTCAGAGCTGTTTGACCTTTCACAGACTCAGTTTCATTTCGAGTCGGAATCGAAGCCGATGGGCTCGACTCCCGCGAACGCTGGTCAGGTAAAAGCTGTCTCACTCAGAGCTTCCAGTCATTTCACTGACGAGGGGAAAACGTCCATCCCTGAGCTCATGCGCTTCCTTTTATTAGTAACAATTAAATCATTTTACAAGGTCAGTTCTTGTTATGGAGCTCACTCTCAGTCAATAAGTCATTATTGATAAAAACTTAAAGCTCCTTATACACCTGTCAGCTGGTGTCACCTCAGCGTGCCCGCGGCTTCCCTGAGGACCCCCTCCCTCCGCCGCTTTTAGCTGACCGCACAGATTCCTGCTACTCTTGTTGTAACGAGCTGAGCTGTTTTGTGGCTCTAGGAAACTTCTGTAAGTAATAAATATATTTGCAGATAACCTCCTCCAAAGTTAGTGTTTACCCATAACTCTGCAGCGGATTGCTCTTTATGGCAGAGCTCGCTCCCCAGTCCTCTGCTCAGCAGCCCCCCCCCCCCCCCCCCCCCCCCCCCCCCCCCCCCCCCCCCCCCCCCCCCCCCCCCCGCTCACTGAGCCCTTTATTAATTTATGCATTAACTTGGAAAAGGTCCAGTGTGAAATTTCCAATGGCATCCAGTCATCGGTGCAAGCCCAAATGATACCACAGTAAGTAATTGGCTGGTGTTAGGACTACCATTAAAACCTATAGAGAGGCTGGCAGAAGCAGGTCAGCCATCAATCACGCTCGCATTTCATTTCCTTAGAGCTACTTTTTAATAGGAATTTGCCTTGTTTGTGTCCGTTGTGGACCTATGGTAAATAAATGATGTTTCGGACCCACCCAGTGACAGAATCTGTGTCAGAACGTCGCAGCGAGGGCTAAATATTTAATTGTGTGCTAGGTATTCGGTTTGGGGTTTGGCAGTTACCTAAAGCTCAGGCCTCTCTGCTCGGCCGCTGGCCCATCTTACTGCCTCGCAAAACGAGAGGACGTCTCTCCGCCTGGTAAAAAACTCTGGGTGAGCAGTGATTTACAGCACAAGGGAAAAACATTAATTTGGCTCGTTTCTTCGGAACTGAAGCTGCGGTGCTGTTTGGTTTCTTTTCGTTCGTCTGTTACGCTGCTGTCAGTTTGACTGTCACACCTGAGTAGCCTCACCTGTGTTGGATTAGTCACTTCCTGTTTTATTGTGAAATCTGTGGTTTCTCTTACACTTGAGTTCAGTAGAGATTCCTGCAGTCGTCCGCTTCCCACTCTCATCTTGTCAGGCTGCTCGGTTTTAGTGATTGGCTCATCAGCAGATCATTAATAGAGGGGCCGAAATCAGTGACCTCTCAGTCTGAGGTCCTTTTCTTATCCCGCTGAGCTGAGCAGAGGACAGGTTCACACGGAATTTAGAGGCGTTCAAACCATTTAGTAACCACACTCGTTGATAGGCCTATCAAATGTATCCACAGACAAATGCGCATGCATTTAACGTGTTTAATGAAATCATGTGTAAGAGGGTCTGTCTGGGTCTCTGTGACGTGGACACCCCCGACACATGTTAAACAGGATTCTACTTTACATTAAATCTGTGCATTAGATGACTTTAGTCTTTTAATGCGCATCCAGACCACCGTGCTTGCATCATTTCCTGTTGTTCACTGTGCACGAGAACACATTCTGAACCAATGAGATTCTAATTTGAGATTAGTTTTGTGCAGTTTGATGTAAAAAAAAAGAAAAGATTTCAACTCAAAGAGGGAATTATAGCAGCCTATCAGCTGCATTGAGCTGAGGACACGGTGTAGGCCCGTCATTGACACCATGCAGCTGGACATTGATCATGTTTACTCCTGTCCTCTACATTAACCTGCAGGTAATGACACCTATTCAGATCAATAGTTCTCGCTGCATCGTCTGCAAATGGATTCTGTGGTTAGAAGCCACTGAGCATCTACAGCTGATACTTAGAGAGAGAAATGACTCAGTTCCTCTGATTCGCCTGCTTTGCTCTCACTTTCAGTCCTGCCAAACTTGCTCATTTGTCCTTGGATTTATTCCTGCACTAGGGGAGCCAGCATGGCTTCTGCCTCCGCTTGTACACGCACACTGGTGCCAAGGCCGCGGCCGGCTCAGCCGCCTGGCCTTGAATGACTTCCTGTGTGGGCTAAGGTTGAATTCTTGGTCAGGAACGGTATCATGAGGAGATGGATCAAATGCCAACAGTAACTCAGCGCGACCAAGTCTGACTATCTGATTTTGACCTTCCCGACTAAACGGCGTGTCTCCTGAAAGCAGCAACTGTAGCACATACATCACCTCACTTGTTGTTCCTGCAGCACACAAAGTAATCTGCAGATTACTTTGTGTGCTGCATGATTCAATGCTTCTATTAATTGTTTGGGCAGTGATACAACTGTCTATTAACATGTGGGAAGAGGGGTCCAGACTCCCAGGGGATGATGTTTGATCATCTCATTACCGCGGCGTTGAGACAAGGTCGCCAGCGTGATTAATTTACATGACGCCTCAGCTTTCCTCCATGGAAAGCCTCGACGTCTTTTGTCTCATCATCATCTCATTTTCCCTTTAAATGCTGTCAGTCTCTCATTAAGAAAGGAAGTAAATGTAAAATGCCGACATTTGCAGGAGCCGCTTATGCAGCGCTTTGATGATACAGGAGAAGAAAGCTGGCAACAAAAGAGGGTCAATGTCAGCTCTGCATTGTGGTCCATGTTGATCAAGATGTGGTGGAGGAAAGAGGAGCCACTTTTTAAAAAAAAAAAATCCCAGTCTTATCTAATCACCTTTAATCAAATGCAAATGATGTGAACGGGGAATCTTTAATTCAGAATTATGTGAACAAAGGGAGAGAAGGGAGAAAACATGAGAGCTTGTTAGTTACCACCATCGGTTTGCTCTGCAGGCAGGTCCTGAGGGAACTGCTTTGAATCTAGCGTTGCCTTGGGCATCAGCCACTCAGCCCTAAAGCATCTAAACTAGATGAAATTAACCAAAATCAATGAGCCTAATTCCCTTTGACAAAGTTGACAAAGTTCTTTTTTTCCCCCCTCTGCTGCCATCTTGTCTGGAGATGATGATGATGTTGTAAATTCCTTTATAGGCATATTAAACAATTAGCCAACCAGTGGTGCCTCTAAAAGCGCCAATTTGAATAATTAATCTCCGTCAGCGGCAAAATTCCTCTTGTGTGCCGTTCAGAGGGCATCTTCTGTTCATATGAAGACAGATTTCAAAGTTACCCGAAGTGATGACGTCACAGGGTTCACAGCGTGACCTCTGTTGCATTAAAACTCCTGATTCGGCTTTATTAATACTGCTTGGGGACAAACGCATCTGCATCTGGGGAGGCAGGGCTGGCAGCGCCTCTCGTAAACCTCCCAAAAGTCTATAGTCTGTCATTGCAATACGTGAACGCAGGATTTCTTCTCCTTATTGCCGATGAAAAACAGCCCAGGGGATCACAAACAGTGATGTGTGTGATTAAAACTTATATATTCACTCTCTTTGAATGACCTGCACAGGAAGATGATATTTTCAGAAGGTGGCTGTTTGTCATTCAGCTCTGTGAGCGCATTATGCGTGTGGAGCGATGCGCCGTCTGTGATCAGCAGGACGAATGTCCATGAATTTCTTTTCAATAATTGTGTCAGGCGTTATCTCCTCTTTATGACAAAGTGCTAAACAGTGATTTATTGTCAGCGTCTTTGCAGGAACATCACCAGCAACACAATTATTGTGCAGGTACACAAATTCGGCCCTGCTGTGAAAGGAAGTTCATTTCTCTCTGCATTGCTGCTGTGCAGTTAATCAAATTTCAGTTTCAGTTTTGTCTCCAGATAATCACTGACTAAAAATAATCGGTATCGTGTTCAATAAGCGAGCAGCCGTAGGTAGTGGCCGACACCATGGGCAGCAGCAGAAATCAGCGTCCTTCAAAGGGTGTGTGAGCGCCCTATAGATCCGGTCCACAGAGTTCTGTTTAAGTCACTTTTAGTCTGCTGGCAGGTGCTGCACACCTGCAAGCTGCTTTGCAACCCACCTCCACTGCAGCTTTTTTATTTTCATGCCATTTCTGGGGTTTATGGAGCTTCAGATCCAGAACCATATCCAGATTTCCAGAACCAGAACCATATCACCAAATCTAAATTAGTGCAGATTAGGGCTGCACGATTATGGAAAAAAAATCATAATCACAATTATTTTGGTCTATATTGAGATCACGACTTGTCCCTGCCTAATTCTGTGCCACAGATCAGAGGTTAGGATTCAGAGGGGTTTCAGGTTACAATGTAGATGTCCCGATCGGGTTGTCGCTGGCCATTTATGTAGGTTACACTGTAACCCCCTATCACTACCCACAGCTTGTGGCTCTAAGTGAGGTTAGGAAAACAGACTGATAGTCTGGCTTTGCCTTCTCAACAATCTCTCTTTACCACAATAGATCCGCACAACATCTTCACGACTGGAGACATTGCGCTGATCCATCTGTCTGTCGCCTGCTCCACCCTCCCCTCATTCTTGAACAAGACACTTGCGCTCGTCCACGTGGGGCATCCCCAACCTGAAGTGGGGGAATCCACTCTTTTCTGGCCAAGAACCATGACCTCAGACGAGGAGGTGTTAATTCTCATCCCCAGCTGCTTCACGCTCTGCTTCAAACGTCCCAGTGTGAGCTGAGGCAATTTTCAGACCACATTGTTTGCAAAAAGAAAAGGCACGATCCCGAGACCACTGAAGAGTGCGCGCTCCGAACCTTGGCTGCTCCGGCGACTCTGTCCGAAAGCATTATGAACAGAATCTGTGACAAAGGGCAGCCTCAGCGAAGTCCAACGCCTGCTTCCCAGCAGCAGTGCGGAGTAGGCTGTCCCCGTGGTTGCTCACGCCTGAATAATCATAATTTAAGATAAAATACAATTAACTGATCGGGTACAGTGTAATCTACATTAATGTGTTGCCTGGTTTAGGAGAAGATGTCTTCTTCTCAAATGTAAGAAAAGCAGCTGCGTAAGCGAGATGTGTAGGTGCAAATACACCAAACATGTGAGAAGATGAGTGTGAATTATGGCTTTGCATGACAAACCATCATCCACATGTTAGCGCAGCTTCCCTCATCGTCTTGCTTCACAGCAAAACGCGACAGAACACTCGAGTTAAAAAACGAGGAGCGCCTTCCATGTGTCCCATCATAAAAGAAAACATGGAGGTGCAATCGTTTTTGCACTTAACTATTCTCTGTACCTTTAATTACCAGCAAGTATCCTCTCCCTTAAGCCTTTAATGTCTTCAAGCGCATTAGCAGCTCCACACTTGAAAGATCGGCAATAATTGCAATAATTTTCATGCACAAAGTCCATCAGATGTGCGTGGAGGAAAGTGGGGTAACAACCAATGAGAGGCTGCAGATGGCCACGTTTGAGGGAAAATACTAATGTTAACCCTCCGACTGAAAAACAAAGCAGAGCTGACAGGCCTGTAGGTTTCCTCAGTATTCCGTAAACATCTCTGCAAACATCACATCCCCAAAATAATCTGCTCCAATGGAAGTGAAAACAGAAAAATGCATGTTTTCTGTTATCTCCAGGGAAGAAAAAAAAAAGAAAAAAGAAGAGGAGACATAAATTTATTGGCATAACTTTTCTCCAGCTTGTAGGTGTGATGGTGGAAAGAAATCAGGTCACACGAGGACACTGATTAGTCACTAATAAGATTGGCGCACATTAGTATGCCGAGGTATGTGTGTACGTATATTTCCTCCCTGGGACGGGCTCTGTGACAGGCCTTGATAAATTCTGCTCTTGATGAAGATGCATTATTTTTAGATATGTGGCAAGCAGCTGAAAGCTCTCTTTCCCAGGCATGTTTTCCTTTTATATTAGCAATAGACACACGTGGTGCATTTTCCAGAGGAAGATGTGACAGGCTAATCCACAGAGAGCAGCGTTTCCCGACTCAGTGATCCCCCACCAGCCTGACAGTTTGAGGCATCTCCAAATGTCGGCAGGTAAAACCTGTTTGCATCATTTCGTGCGCGCTGTGCTGTTTTTGCTCCCCGAGTCTTCGTTACACAATTAATTTGTAGATTAAAAGGTTTCATTAAATGCAGCCGTGTGGCTGCAAACTTTTGTTGCGCTGAATAATGTTTTCTGACCCCCCCCCCCCCCCCCCCCCCCAAAACATATCCCCCCCCCACACCC
>VUQK01018184.1:3812-15491 GCA_015106715.1 Bujurquina vittata | reverse complement strand
CATGCACTAAATTTATAGTAGAAAATATAGAACCAGCCTAAATGCATTAAAAATGAAACCACAAGTATTCACTTCAGTTTTATTTAAATTGCACCAAATTGCAAGAACAATCACCTCAAGACACTTGATATTGTAAGATGAAGACCTACAATAATACAGTGAAAACCCCAAAATTAAACAACCTCCGGCAAGAGCAGGTGCAGGGAGGGGCAGCCACCTGCCCTGACCAGTTGTGGATGAGGGGAGGGAAATGGGACAAAAGACACACTGTGGAAGAGAGCCAGAGATCAGTAATGACTAATGATTAAATGCAGAGTGGGGTATAAACACAAAGAGAGTGAAAAGATGTGGGTGAAGTAGAAACTTGTAGTGCATCACGGGAGGGATATCTGGGGGAGGGTTCAGAGTCACCTGATCCAGCCGTAGCTACAAGCTTTACCTAAAAGGAAACTGGGAGCAGAAGAGGGGCCTGAAAGCTGAAGACTCTGCCTCCCATTCTACTTTGAAAAACCCTATGAACCACAACTAAGCCAGCAGTCTGAAAGACAAGTGCTCTGTTGGGGTGATACGGTACTGTGAGGTCTTTATGATAAGACAGGGCCTGATTATTCAGGTTCTCCTGCCACTGAGAGTACACCTTGGATGGTTCAGTGGAGAACATCCAGTAGATCAGCAGTTTCTGCCCGACTGGGAACAACAACACACCACGTTCAATGTCACAAAAATCCCCTTCTTCTCCATTCTGATGCTCAGTTTGAACTTCAGCACATCGTCCTGAGGAACAGACTAAACATGACAGAAACGCAGACTTGACACGGCGAAGCAAGCACCCTGAGGAGAACCCACAAACAGACACGAAATGCTCAAAACTGAAACAAAGGAAGAATAATAATTGTGCTAATCTTTCAAATACAAGGACATTTCAAAATGGCCCCAAACCTTTGAGCAATAGTGTATGATACAAATGCATGATTAAATATTGAGTAAGATGTACAAAGATGTTGCAAAATAACATCAAGGTCCACTGCTTTCCCCGGATGGTTAGAGATGTAATTCACAAGTGCGGAAGTGAAACAAATGCGCACGGGCACAAACTGGGAAGTCATTGGATAGTTTTGAGGAGAAATCTGACCTAATTACTGATGACTGGTTAGTTGTGGTTTAACTGAGGAAAGGCGAAGACGCATAAAAAACAGCACAGAAATACCAGCAGCAGCTCTTCTGGTTCACTGAATCATCAGGCTCCAGGAAGAAAGCATTTCTTCTGTCTCCAGGTAACACGTTTCATTTCTTGAAACAGATCATATTTGTGTCGTATAACTTTCTCTCGTTTCACAATTTGAGTTTAGAATATAGATTACAGGAGCAGGAAAATATTGTTTTAATCAGCCTTTAACTCTCACTGAGCCCACAGAAAAGCTTATCTTGCACGTGTTTTTGCACAAAAGCTTTCTTCCTCTAAAGCAACTTGGATCCTAGCTTATTTAGTCAAAAGCATTTCATCTTGAAGGTGGGGCTTCAATAGATTAATGACACAGTAATAACTCAGAACTGGAAATGAATAATTATCGCTTCTTAATAAAAACCCAATTGTTCTCAAACAGAATGATGAAACTGAGTGTTTTCTTTCTGCTGCTCCTCCTGAGGACGAGCTCGGCTTCTGCTTATCGTAAGTGTGATTTCTGAGTGTGTGCGAGATGTCTTAAATGTAACAACACCCCCAGATATTGTAAAAATACTTGGCAGAGGGATTCCTGAGTATGTGTAATGATGTGTAAACAGTACATAATACATTTTAGAAAAAAGAAGGAGGTAGATATAAGTCTGTAGTGTTATCAAGATGATGTTTTCAATTTTGCAACAAATGAAACAATATGGCAGTACACATCCCCGCCAAAAATGCAAACAAAACTCTTGCCAAGATGAAGGCAACATGAAGGGTCGTTAGTCCGCTATCAAAGCAGCAGAAAGGAGTGATGAAGAAAGGGGTGCCTAAGAAGTCCAACCAGCTGTCCATAGCTGCGGTCTTGGAAACTGCCAAGCAAAGACTCACAGTGTTGAGGGTTAGGATCTGGGAGCAGACTGCAGCAACCTCCCTAAACAGGCTCCAGGAACCATGACAGAGGCAGACATCCCAGAAGTCCCAAGGATCTCCAGAATGGACCGGTCCCATCCAACTACCAGCCAATAACCTGCCTCAGCACAACATGGGAGCTCCTGTCAGGGATCATAGCAGCTAAGATGAACAGGCACATGGCTAAAGACACGAGTGAGGCCCAGAAAGGCATTGGCAGAGACACCAGGAGAGCTAAACACCAGCTATTGGTAGACAGAGCAGTCACTTGAAACTGGAAGACCAGACTGACCAACCTGTGCACCGCCTGGATTGATTAAGATAAGATAAAACTTTAATGGATAAATTTGCACATTCCAGCTGCTCAGTTGGAGCCTTCATCAAGAACTCAGTGGGAATGTGGACACTAGAGGCCAACTTTAAGCCATCAGCGAATCAGCATCGAGTGCGGGATTTAGTGAGTTGCTCTGTCCCCACTGATATTCTGCACGGGCCTGAATCCCCTCAGCCAGGTCATCAACAAGACTGGATACCGACAGAATAACCATAGGCCTCAATGAAGCAGTGACTTTATGAAGCACACTCATTCAACAGTTTGCATGCCTGACCATTTTTAGTGTTTCCCGAAGAGCATTTTTTCATGTGCAAAACACGGCACTTCGAGACGTGTTGTGTTTCCTGTGTTTGGGTTGATATTGCTGTAATTTGTGTTTCGTTTGCTTAAATGTATTTCATTTCATAATTATATTTTATATACGTTCTGCATATCTCGTTGACAGAAAATGTGGCCTTACGTGGCAAAGCAACTCAATCTACCCGTTACGAAAGTCCACTGGCATCCGCCCACAACGCAATTGATGGAAATCGTGAGTCTGACTTTTCGGCTGGGTCATGCACACACACTAATGACCAGACCGGGCCCTGGTGGAGAGTGGACCTGCTTGAGCCCTACATCGTCACTTCTGTCTCCATCACCAACAGAGGCGACTGCTGTGAGCACAGACTCAACGGGCTGGAGATCCACATCGGCAACTCTCTGAACAACGAAGGTTTAGGAAACCCAAAGTAGGAAATATAAAGAAGAAACAAATTATAAGCAATGCTATGATCCTTTTTCCTTTTATTTTTGCATTTTCATGTTGGTCCAAGTGTTTGGGGTTCTTGTTTACTTCTGGTTTTCTAAAGTGATCATTTGTAGCAGGATGGGTTGCTGCAGGGCTGACACTGTTAGCTGTCCGCACTCTGATCATTAGCACTCCATATGTTACTCAATACAACAATTGATTTAATTATAGCACCTGCTGCCAAAGAGCAGGCGATCATAATTATGTTTTCAAATACTCAGGGGAAGATTTGTATGAGGAGAATCTTCATATTTACAGCCTTTTTAGCTCTTTTAGATTATTTTGTTTTGGAAATTTTAACAACAACAACAACAAAAATACATCTCAACTAAATTTATAGAGTAAATAGTCCAATATACTGTGGCGTAGGCCTGGATTTGTTGCAGTAAGATGACTATATAATGTTCTGATATCTGCTGCTATGGTGAGCTACAGGTCTCTTTCTCACGCTCTCTGTAAGGGTCGGTACAGTTTCTGAAGGTCGTGCAGGTGAATCCAATGTGACTTTCACTGATCGGGTGGAGGGGCGGTACGTAACTTTGACTCTGCCGGGTTCACAAAGGATCCTCACGCTCTGCGAAGTGGAAGTCTACGGATACCGTGCTCCAACTGGTGAGGATTTGAGCCACAACATACAGTGTCCTGAAGATGTATTTGCACCCCCCCCCTCCTGATTTCTTAGCTTTTTTGCACATATGTGAAAAAGTAAAGTAATTGACCCCTAAATCTTATTAATCAGTTATTAATCAGAATGCTCTGCATTTCTTCAAGCGTACCACACAATTATGACATCTGAGTTCCTCTTTTGAATTTGCTCTTTTTGCAGAGGAGAATCTCGCACTCCAAGGGGAAGCGACGCAGTCGTCACGAAATTCATTTGGTATTGCATACAATGCCATAGATGGAAATCGTAACAGCAAGTGGGAAGAGGCCTCTTGTACTCTCACACAAAAATCCATGAGCCCCTGGTGGCGACTTGATCTGCGCAAAACACATAAAGTGTTTTCTGTTAAGGTAGTGAGTCAAGATTCCCACCCAGAACGACTCAACGGAGCCGAGATCCGCATCGGAGACTCTCTCGCCAACAACGGCAACGCCAATTCCAGGTACTTTACATTTCACTGCAATACATCTAAACATCCTCTTCTTTTTCTTCTTTCAGCTGCTAATCATGATTATAATTGCCATAGTGAGAAATAGCGTGAAATTTACAAGAAAAAAGAAAAAACTTGTTAGTGTCCATTATAAATGTGATCTTTAGAGTGACTGGCTGAGGTTTAAAGTTAAGTCGTTGAACTTCACGAACAAATCAGATGCTCCGACCAGAATTAACAAAATCATTTTCTGTTCCTTCTGCCAGGTGTGCTGTGATCACAGGTATCGCAGGAGGTGCTGTTGCTAATTTCACGTGCAATGGGATGGAAGGCCGCTACGTTAACATCATCATTCCCGAGAGAAAAGAGTTCCTAAGTCTGTGTGAGGTCGAGGTGTATGGCTCTAGGCTGGATTAGGTCTAAAAAAAAAAGTCAACTTACCCATACACAGTAAAAATCACAGTTTAAGCTTTCATTAAAAAAACAAAATCAATGACATCTAATGAAAAAATGTTCTAATGAAAACATTTGAACCTGTTCACTGTCCCTGAAAGTTTTTTCTGTGGTTGTAGTGTGGCATTTAAGCAAAGAGTAGTGCAAATGCTATGGACACACCAGGTTTTAGCCCACAGATTAGGATGTTTAAGATAAATATAGAGCAATCTTAGAAAAAAAAAATCAAAACATCTTCCTGTTATTGATTCAGCTCATCAGTGAAAACAAAAATTCAAGCTTGTCACACTGCATTTACTCTTTGGACATGTTTCCTTTTCTACTGTTGTTCTTTTGTTTTGTGTGGATTTTTAATCATAAACAGTTGAAATACTTTCAGTATACCTACTGCAAGAAAACTATGCTTGGAACCACTACTTAAATTTGATGTACTGTATGTTCTATGTAATTCTTTACTGCTAACAAGCAAAATTGCTGACTTCTATGTGCCATGCATGATGTTATTTCTTGTAGACCAAGAAATTTACGAATAACAGCCGTAATTGTGTCCCTGTCAAATGTGCTCTTATGTCATTTTGCATCACATGTATGAGTTGATCGGACGATGCCCATAATAAATGTGAATCACTCTGCTGAGGCTAAGATTTTGGCTAATACACGCAAGCATGCGCACACACACACACGCACACACCATTTGGCACAGATGGGCACAGAGTTGCATCTATTATATGTTCAGAAATTTCAGCGTCGCCGGTGATCAAAAACAAATGCAAAAAGAAAGCAAGTTACACAACTATATTTGGACAACAATTCGTTCAACAGGAATTCTTGAGTGACTGTATTTATTGAATTACACATAATGTCTTAATAAACACGGGGTGAATTGAATATTTATCCGTGTTTCCAGATAGAAAAACAGAGAACTCACAGAATAGTTGCAGTGCTGAAACAGCCAAACAAGTGAAAATGTACGACTGAGCAGTTCTAGTTGTTTTGCTCGTATTTGGTAACACTACTCGCGTTCAGGTCAAAGGTACATTTAGAGGTTTGCAGCAATGCCAATGTCAACATAAATAGTGAATGAAGCACTTTTAACCTTTACTTCAACTAAATGTACCGATTCCATATTTTCTGTATTTCTGTAAAAATAGCGAAACGTACTTAAAGCATTAAAGCAGGGAAAATGTTTTGGCTCTGGGGCCACGTTGACTTTTTTGAAATTTGACAGACGGGCCGGGCCAGCACCAGATGCATACATATCAAAAAAATAAACATAAAAAAGGGTATTACAGTGCTAACACTTAAATTTACTTTTAGTCAGAACAGCTGTTTTTGGCAGTGCATCAAAATCTCGTGTTTTTTGTAGCAAATCTCAGGCTCCTCAACACCGGACACAATTATGATTGGATTTGATTTGATTTGAGCAATTCTGCACCAATCTTTGGCGGGCCGGAGTTTGCCCACCCTCTGCATTAAAGTAAAGATACATTTTTGAGAGTAAAGGTCACCTGAGATTGATTTGACTTGGTTTTACCAGATTTGTTCAAATGAGCAAGCTCAAATGAGTAAGCCCATTTGAATAAAAAAACAAACAACAGATTGATGTAATTTATGAGGAAAGATATTTATTAAAATATTATTATATGATACTGATTATATAAATAATTTATGATAAAACATCACATTAATCATTGATGTTTACTTGCAACATTTTGATCAATTTAAGGTCCAATAAAACAAACGTGCTTATCTTCCAAATGCAAAGACGATTCAAAGTAACCTCAAACGTTTGAGCAACACTACATCTTGAGCAATAAGCACGGAGATATTGCAAAATTACCAGGAAAACATGTTTTATGCTGCGCTGCTTTGTTACAATGGTCAGAGTGTGGAAGTGAAACTTCCACGAAGTAACTGGACGGCGTGGAGGAGGAACACGGTCTGACGACTGGATCGATGTAGTTCAGAAATGGATATATGTACAAAAATAAACTAACATTTAAAAAAATATCATCAATAACAGTTTTTCTGTGTCACTGAATCATCAGCATCCCGGGGAAAAAAAAGCTTCAGTTTTTGTCTCCAGGTAAGACTTTTCATTTCTCGATCTAAACTTTGGCATGAATGCATTTACAGTCGGTTTTGGTTGAAATCTGTTGGTCGATCATTTGTTTTCGGGGTCTAACACTAAACTCCAAAAATATTTCAACTTGATAAAATAAAATTTGGATTCACGAGGTTTGATCAAGTCAATAAATAAGTTCGAATGAAATCGATTCAAACATCAGCTGATGAGACGGTAAAAACAGATCCCGCGGAGGCTCGACAGTTTATTCAAAACCGCTATTTCTCATCTTTCTCCTGTGAGAGCGTCAGTGTTTCTGCGGGCACGTTGAAAGGCAGCTTTGAACAAGCCGACGGTGAACGATTTGGGTCATTTCCCACGAAGCACCTGCATGTGTGCATGTTTGCGATAAAGCTTCTCTCACCTGTGATTAATATTTAACGCTGAAGACTTTCTTTGTTTCTTTCTAAACCAGAATGAAGAAACTGAGGGTTTTCCTGCTGCTGCTGCTCCTGAGGACGAGTTCGGCTCGCAGTTATCGTAAGAGTGATAACTGCGAGAGTGAGACTGTGTGGCGGTGTCCTTCATGATTTTGTGACATGACAGATATATGTTATAATAAAAAATAAATATTTTAGGAAAAAGGAGGAGGATGCAGGTCTGCTGTGTTGTCACAGGGGCTGATAGATGCTGATAGACTGAGTGAGGCAGATTAGCTTGAGCTCACAATTACAAAACAAATCTGGAACAAAAAAACACGTCTGGAAGTGGAAAGTTTGGTTTCATAAGATTTTTTTTTTTTGCAACTCTGATTTGCAGAAAATGTGGCCGTGCGCGGTAAAGCAACTCAGTCCACCTGCTACCCACACCCCAGGGCATCCGCGCACAACGCAATTGATGGAAACCTTAACTATGACTTTATGGCGGGATCATGCACGCACACAAACGAACAGACCAACCCCTGGTGGAAAGTGGACCTGCTTCAGACCTACATCATCACTTCTGTGTCCATCACCAACAGAGGAGACTGCTGTCGGCAAAGGCTCAAGGGGGTGGAGATCCACATCGGCAACTCTCTGAACAATAATGGTTTGGGAAACCCAAAGTGAGTAAATGCAGAGAAATAAGGAGTTATCCGCAATATGGTGAATCTTTCTTTTGCATTTTGGCTTTCCTTGGAATTTTTCTCATTTTAACCTTTGCAGCGTTCGTTGACTTCTAACTTTCTAAAAGGTTTGGGAGAAGCAGGAAAGGCTGCTGAATGGCTGACATTGTTAGCTGCCCACATCCAGCCAATCAGCACTCCATATGTCATGATCACTTACTTAATTTATGAGAAATTGTGTTTGGTACAGACTGTCATGAAACTATTTTTTAAAAAAAAATATGTCCCAGCTTGACTCACAGGGTAAATAATCCAATATAGCGGCTGTTGTAAGTCTGGATTTGTTGTGTTCTTACCATGCTGGATACCAAAGGTTTTGACCTCTGCTGCTATAGTAAGCTTTGTTTTTCTGTTAGGGTTGGTACCATTTCTCAAATTCGTGCAGGCAAACCCTTGACCGTGACTTTCACCGATCGCGTAGAGGGACGGTACGTAACTCTGTATCTTCCCGGTTCACAAAAGATCCTCACACTCTGCGAAGTGGAAGTCTACGGATACCCTGCTCCAACTGGTAAAGATAGAAGCTATTACATGAATAATCAACCTTATGAGCAAGCTGTGGTATAATCCCAAAAGAATTAATACCAAATTATTTTTGTTTTCATCATAATTTCCTGCACAAAAATCACAGTTACTCTTTTATCTTTCTCCTTTTTGCAGAGGAGAATCTCGCACTCCAAGGAAAAGCCACACAATCCTCTCTGTATGCATTTGGCAATGCATTTAATGCCATAGATGGAAATCGTAACAGCAAGTGGGAAGAGGGCTCTTGTACTCTCACACAAAAATCCATGAGCCCCTGGTGGCGACTCGATCTGCGCAAAACACACAAAGTGTTTTCTGTCGATGTAGTAAATCAAGATTCTCTTCCTGAGCGACTCAACGGAGCCGAGATCCGCATCGGAGACTCTCTCGATAACAATGGCAACAACAATTCCAGGTTTTTATTTTTGCTTTTTTTGCTTTACATCTTTAGCCACGTCCGTGCTGCATTTCAACATAACTTTTACTGCTATCGCACCAATATTGCTATCATGCACTTATTGTCTCAATGCTTGACTATTGTCACTCTCGACGTCAGGATGCAACAGTTAGGCTTCTTACCGGTTTGCAAAAGCATCCAATCACCCTCACTAGATTCGCTCCATTGGTTTCCTGAATGCTTTAGCAGTGATCTTCACAATGATCACTTTCAAAGTACATCTCAGTGTGGACTGGTGTTGAACATGACAAGAAAAATAAAGGAATTTCCAAAAGCAACAGATATAATTAACTACATTCCAAGTCAAGTGGAACATGCATTTCATCACCTACTTTATGTTGTGTCCTGAGGGAACCCGTAGAACTTATCTGACATGCATGAGAGTAGACTCATCGACGAGATTTGTCATAGTCAATGATGAATGTGATCTTTAAAATGACACGGACAAATAATTTGTTAACGCAGCAAATTTCTGTTTTGCCTGCCAGGTGTGCTGTGATCACAAATATCGCTGGAGATGCTCCTGCTAAGTTCACATGCAATGGGATGGAAGGCCGCTACGTTAACATCGTCATTCCCGACAGAGAAGAAATCCTGAGTCTGTGCGAGGTCGAAGTGTATGGCTCTAGGCTGGATTAGGAAAACAAAGAAAAAAAGCTGCAGAGCTCCGACTTTTACCTGTTTATTGCATCTTGGTAATTTGTAATGTTTCAAGCATACCTGCTCTTCATGAGACAGCAAAACACAGGGAGGCGTCTTTGCCTTACAATACAAAACACCTTTATAAATAAAATGAATCGTATGAACCACAAATAACAATTTAAGCTTTAATATAATTATAAAAAATAAAATACATCCTAGAACTTGTACTCAATAAGTTTTCAGTGATTTCATTGTGAGATTTTAGCAAAGAGTAATGCGAATGCTGTGGACGCAGTTAGAATTCATCCATTCATTTCATATAGTTCATATAGATAAAACGTGGGGAAAAAAACATCGTGCAATATAAGGTGTACATTCAGTTTGTCATAAAACATGTCATGCGTCAAACTGTTGATTCAATTAAAACAAATTAGATATTCTAGCTTGTAGCATTAGCATGTAACTGCATCTTCAATACATTTGATTTTTGGACATGTTTCAATGCCTGCTGCTGTTGCATTAGTTTTTTTTTTTTCATGAACTGTTCATGTTCTGTCACAATATCTGTTGTAAGAACAGTCTGAATGCAATCACGACTGAAATGCAATTAAATTATTTTACAATCCATGTTGCCCTTCATAATTTTATCAGTATAAATCTGGTTTATTTATAACCAGCCAGTAAGAAGATGTTGACTGACATGATGGCATCACACAGTTGTTGCGGATTTGTTGGCCGAAATGTGCATCAAACAGCAAAATAGAGAAGTCACAAAGCATTTGTCATGTTGCAACACACACATACGCGTAAAAATGTGCAACTAAGCATTTTCATTTTTCTCTGGTAGAGAAGGACCAGAAAACTGCACATCTGTGTACTGAACATCTGTGTTTAAGGGGCATTTGTAGCTGCTTAATGTGGGGCCAATGTTTCCAGATATGAATGAGATCAGAGCTATGATCACATACATCTTTTCTACTATTGTCAATTCCTAATCTAGAACCAGACCAACACATTTTCATCAAACACAGTGTTGAAGGTGCCAAAGCCTGGCACATGTACAGCAGTCAATACGCTTGAGCCGGGTAACAAAATGACTGGCGAATGAAGCCCACAAATTCTATCCACCATAAGTTTTGCCCCATTACCACAACCTTTGGATCATTTCATGCAAAATCAGAGTTTAGACTTTTTTGTACAATAACTTGAAGTCCACAAGGCTGAACTTTGAGACCTCGGAAGATTTTTTTTAAACCATAACGTCTTAGGTAGTGCACATTTAAACCCTGTCATTACAACAACGCTTCAAGTGTCACAATTCCCTTTTTAGGGTGATTTTTTTTTTTGTATAAAACTTTTTTTGCATTCATTTTATTGTTTCTGCAGAACAATTGCACCAATTTAATGTCTGTGATGTAGAAAACCAGAAACAATCTCCGGTCTGTTTTCTATAAAACTCAAAGCGGCCCCAAACCTCTGAGCTGCAGTGTATCATGCAAATGCCATCTTGAGTAATAAAGAACAGGATGTTGCAAAATATCCAGCAAGACATCTGAATACAGTGTTTTGCACACATGGTTAGAAATTGAGGTCATGAGTGTGGAAGTGAAACACACATACATGGGAAAAAAGCAGCGAGCAGTGATTAGACGGCGCTGAAGATGAATGTGATAGAAGTTCTGATGATTGGTTTGGTGTGAAATATCATCAGCAGGCAGCTTTTCTGCTTCTGTTTCATCACAGCTTTGTCCGGGTCTTCAGGTACCACTTTTCTTTCTTTCACTTCTTGAAACAGACGACCTTGTTACCAAAGTTATGATGGTTTTGCTTTCTAATTAGTTATTTTTTTAATTCAGTTTTGTTTCAGTTTGTGTCCAGAGCGGATTTTCTTGTCTCAGTTATTATTAGTTAGTTTTTATTGTTTGGAAATGTTTACTTTTAATTCATTTCAGGGTTAGTTCATCTTTTTTTTTTTTCCACTTGGGGGGGGGGGGGGGGGTTTTTAGGGGAGGGCCGGGCGGCCAAACGGGGGCCTTGTCCTATAAAGGTGGGTGGAACACTACCAGATGCGATGGGGCTG
>VUQK01018182.1:0-10037 GCA_015106715.1 Bujurquina vittata | reverse complement strand
AAGCAAAGAAAATTAAAAAAAAAAAAAAAAAAAAAAAAAACGGGGGTGGGGGGAGACAGAAATGAAAAGAGAGATGAGAATGTTTGATTAGAGGAGATAATACAAACATGATTAAACCCAGCGGGTCTGAGTACACTGCTGTCTACCAATAGATCACCTAGAGAGATACACTGCAACACACTCTGCAGGAGGCATGTTTGGCAGGGATGCTGAGAGACATCTTGGAATTAGCCTGTTTAAAAAGAAAAAAAAGAAAGAAAGAAAAAGAAAAAAAGCAATGCTGGGAATTTATTAGGGAAATATAAAAAAAGGAAGTGGGTGTAAGATGGGATCAAGTGCAGGGAGGGTCATTTTATTGTGAAATCACATCTGCATGATCCTGAGACATAAAATCATCCGTAGCACTGTTAACACTCGGAGCTCAGAATAGCTTTGAGTAAATGGAGGACAAAGACAGCTTCTTTTTCCAATTGCCGGACAGCACATTTACCTACATTAGCTCTTCTGATTTGAAGCATGAATCCAGCAGTTTGTAGCCATATTGCCAGTTAGCCTCTCACCTGCATCACATTAAATGACATGGAAACATCTTGGGTCAGTTTGATAGCAGCTGTCACCCTTCTTATTCAATAGCAGGTGCAAGTGCTCTACGTGTGACATGTAGGCAGCACTGCAGGTTTTTGTCAACCAGTGATTTACTAACTTAGGCAGCTGACTAAGAGAAGAACATGTCATCCAACACCTAATGTCTTGCATTTAATAAAGTTGTCATATTGCACCTTTTTTTTAACAAGGTAGTGTTTTGTAAGTCTCACATATCTGCAGACTGTGGTTTTCATTTTGCAGCTCAGAGTTGGTGAGTACAGGCAGTCTGTCCAAATACTGCACACATTCTTCCTTTATCATGCATGGCTTCATGGCTCCTGCCATTGCGATGAATACCCTGTGATACCAAGGCAACAGGATGCTGTTTACATACAATAAGAAGAGATTCTATGGGCTTATGGTTGTTTGACTTTGCCCATAAAAAGCAAAAACCACGCCTGGTTTAAATTTGTTTGCTATGCTTTTAAAGGTCGGCCCTTTATAAAGGGCTGCGCTGCTTTCAGCATCCTTGCAGAGGTTTGGTTGCTCCCTGGAAGTCTTGTTCTGACAATCTGCATGTGTGTATTTGCAGTGTGTGGTCTTGTGTTGTTTCAAAACTGCATAATGTGGTACAAGTATCACAGTGTCCTCAACTCAGCTCAGTCCAGATAAAATAGGAAAATGCCAAATACCAGCACAGTATACTTCTTAATATTTATTAATTGGCAAGTCAAACATGTTTCATCTATAAGCCGGCATCAGGAAAAAGGAGGCTGTGCAGTGAGTGATGTTCATGTTTTAAATGCACAACTGTTGTCACTCAGCCCAACGTTTAAAATATGGAACCTTAAATACACTTCACTTTAAAACATGGTTCAAATAAGATGGATTCAACAACAACTTATTAAGCAATAAAACACTGCGATTCAAAATATTCCTAATATGGTTAGAACTAATCTGTGGCATTTGCAATAATGGAAACCGAGCTACTACTTGGTAGAAAATGTGCTGTCACGTTTTTTTATTGCCCTGTCTATAATTTTTCATTTTTCATTTTTTTATGTGATCTTGTCTTAAATGTAGATTGCAACTAAGTAGGTGGTGTAAATGCATATATTTTATGTACTTTGTTTCACAACAGTTAAAGGACACCAAATCAGCTGACCAAAAGACCACATTACTTCACTTCCTGGCACAAGTGTGTGAGGATGAATTTTCGGACGTAATCAAGTTTGTTGATGACCTACAGCACGTGGATCGAGCTAGCAGAGGTAATATTCAGTAGTACCTACATGCATGTACTGTTACTTTGCAGTTGTGATATATTTTCTAGGTCTTGAAAAGCATAATTTCAATACAATACAGAAGCCGTTGTTCACCTGTTTACCAGCACATTTATAATCTTTTTAAAGCATGCAAGAATCATTTGCTGCTTGATCATTTTCACACTATCTGCCTTCTGCTTTCTCTGAGGTGATGCCACAATGCCAGCCTAATTTTTTTTTAGTTCTCCCATGGTTGCATGGCTGGACTTTGATGTACATCTATCAAACTGAGGTTTCTAATGATTATTAACAGCAGAGCTTTGGCAGCTGGTCTAAATTGGTAATCTAATAGGAGTAATTTTAAACAAACTAAAGGCATACAAACTAGAAACTTATTTTTTTTAATCTTATCTTTTTTGCAATTTAAATGAGAAAAGGCCGTTTATGTTATGATCTATTTATCCTGTTGCTTATGCATCTAAACACTTTTAAATGTGAAGGCTGAATAATATGTTTAGAAATTTGGAAGACCTAACATATCATCACTTGATATAATCCTGATGATCTAGATAATAGTAAATGATAGGAGCGCTGAACCTAATTAGAAGATAATGTGATACGGGGTTCCATTTTCAGCTTTTGTCTTGCTAATGTGGAATGTACCATCTTCACCTTGGATGTCCCTCGCTCACTCACATCAGTTATGCTTCTGTTCACATCATGGTCCAACCTAGAGACTTTTCTCTCTAGTTTAAGGGAGTTTTCGTACTCATTCAGTGACTTTTGTTCCCCCAAAAAAGCCTACCAAATCTATGAACAGTACTACTGCAAATGCAGGTCTTGCTCTCTTACCGCAGACATTTTTCTCTTAGTCTGCTCCATTCTGTGAGTGACAGCGAGCAGCAGTACCCGTCAATAAGATGTTTGCCCATGTGCAATGTTGTTTTTGTGGTTTGTTAGCCAGAAGGAGGATGCCCACTGAGAGGAAAAGAAAAATAAGAAAGACACTCTGACACGTCGAACATCCTCTGAGTGATCGTTACTCAAGTAACTGAAAACAGAGCTATTGCACAGCTATCGTCTTTGACTTCTGTCCATGTTGATTTTATCAGGTGACATTGTGATTATAATGTGCAACAACATGTGTGTATCAAGCGCTGTTTACATTACAGTAAATTATATTTTGGTAATATCAAAAGACATTAGCTTTTGTTTTGACATTTCCCTGTTTCTGATGTATCTGAGCAGCAGTGAAAGCTTCATGTATAAGAAGAAAGTCGTACCTCTACAACATTGTTACCTAGACAGAAGTGGAGCATTTGTATGCATCCCTTTGTTTTACTTTGAGCTTTACTCTTAGCTTGCTACTTCTGTTGCTCTCTGGGAATTGGATGCTTGTTGATTGTGTAAACATACACTGTATTTTATCATTTTAGTGTTTGATCTGTACCACAGTCATTTCATGTTCGCTGCTTTTTGATATGAACATTAAGATTCCTCTGTAACACATCTTCAGGTTACAGGTTTATTTTTTAGGTCATGTCTGCTACTGAGATGAAGAACAATAGTCTGTATGAACTGATTTTAAGTCTCTCTGTTGATTTGAACACAAATTGGCAATTTTGCGCAGGTGTGCATACAGATATGGCTGCACACAAAAAGTACTTTGAGTGGCCAATATACCTATAGTATGGCAAAGGTCACAGCCAAGCAGGGGCAGGCTCAGTGGTCAGAACAAACTAAGACATGCTCTTTGTTCATATTGCTATAGGCAATTCACAGGAAGAAGCAGTTAGCGGCTGTCTACGTGCACTTTGTGTGTGTGAGGTCGCGCACTCACAGCATGTTTCCTCCTGCTCTAAAGAAGATTTTACCCACTGCTCCATTCTCAGCAGGAGGGAGTGTAGGAAGGTGTGAGGAGGAGAAAACATAGGCGGTTGAAATGAAATGTGTGACTTTTTTTTGTTTGGACTCTCCTCTTCGTAAGGATTACTAAGTTGTTTTGTTTGTTTGTTTTTTCCTTTGTTGTTTTGGTGCTTTGATAATCTGTAGATAACATTACTGTCGAGTGTTATAGTTTTCCCAACTGTGCTGTATGTCCACAAGCCATGGCAAAGATGTACAATAGTGAGATGAAGGGAAAGCACAATCCTTGGATCTTTCTGCAGGTTTTCTCTACATCCTCACTTCACTGGCTTCAAGCTGAGGTTATTTGCATCTATAAACATGTAGTGCACTTTTTGCATTACTGTCTTTCTTTATGATAGGATTAGGAAATGGATATATATACTGGCTTATCTCTTCACATATCATGTCCAGACACACAGACCCCATTTCTTTGTAAGCCGTGCTGGTGAGTGACTTCCTTTCCATCAGATCTGGCAACTATGTGATAGGTGTTTTAGCTAAAAGGTTGCATTTATACACACTAGCCAAAGAGCTTACTTGAGCATGAAAACAAGGGTGAGTAGAGGTAGCAGTAATGATATGTTCTTCTGTTGTAAATGGTGCTATCCTTAGACTGTAAGAGAACCCTTGCTTCCCCCTCTGCCAGTCCTGTACTTCAGTTCAGGGATCCTTTCTGTCTGTCTTCTCATTTTGGCCCTTTCTCTTCTTTTTAGACCTATAATCATTTTTTTCCTGATAGTGAAAAGCACTCCCTCTGTGCTGCTTCACTCTGTCAGTTTACATGTATCTCTTTATCTGTCTGTCAATATCCATCTATCTGTCCCTGATTGTTGTTTGGTCAGGGTTTTGGTCTTTTAGTTTTGCTCCTTGTCTCTCTTTGTTTCAGCTTCTTTTGCCCAACACACACACACGCGCACACACACACACACACACACACACACACACACACACGCACACACACGCACACACACACACACACAGACTTGTAATAGACAGCAGCCTATTTGAGCAGTTAGGGCGGTTTGTTGAGTGGTACTTGGTGCTGAGTTTGAAGTTGAAAGCAGACAAATACGGAGACATATTAATGTGCTCCACCAGTCTACTTCAGCTTGTAGCTTCAAATACCGCCTGTCAGCAACAGAAATGCTGTTTACTACACATACTGCTAAAGAGGCATGCCCGCATTAGTAGAACTATGCATGTAGATGTATTAAAACTGGAAAAGCTGTCCTGTTGTAGCCCTCGGGAGTCATTAATCAGTAACATGATGATTCAGCTAGATTGAGATACCTCTCCTAAATGCTGTTCAAGCTTTGTTTTGTTGCACGTAGTCTCACCAGTGAGCCTCAGGTTAAAATGAAGGCTCTACAGTCAATTCACTGTCAGTCCTGCTCTGTTTTAATGTTTTTCTGTAGTTCCTGTATATTTTGAGATTCACCAGCATTTCCAGTTGTCAGACATTTGCCTCAGAATGCAGATCTGTGTTTTTTCTGCCTTTTTATATTTAGTACATCAAAGGTGGCTATACAGTGAATGTCTTTGAGCTGGGGCTGTGTGTGAGCATTCATGATTGCATGCTCTACTCTGTCTAATTTATAGCACAGCAGGTGATCAGACTAATAAAAGGATGTCAATGGATTTTGACCTCTGCAAATAATCCTCTTCATCATCTTCTAAAATATCCTGTATCTGTCGACAACTCCTCTGAACCAAAGAGGCATTCAGGCCCCACTGCTCATAAAAATCACTCACTTAAATGGACAGAAGAAGAAATCAAGAGCAAAGTGGTCCGACAGAGAAAAGAAACACACTTGAATGTTTTATCTCCCACTCTCAGTGAACCACTGAGCAGTTATTTCCTAATTCTCGAGTTGTGTATGGTAGACTTGGGTATCGTCTAGTTTGAAACACATTTCTGTATACTTGCTTAAGCAAAGCATCCAAACTTCTATGGTCACACTCCTAAACAGTAAGAGGCAGATTTTCTCCTGAAGCATGCTGTATCCTCACTCTGTGAGGCACAGTCTTATCTTGACCCTGCGAGGCTGGAATGATGACACTTTTATTGATGTATTAAGGCAGATGACCTGTGGTGACCTATGTGAAGCCTTACTTGCACATACTGTATATATATATATATCCATCATCACTTTCATCTCCTAGTTCTTCACCTTGCTCTTCACCTTGTTAAGAGCACCTTCACTGAGACAAGTTAGTTTGCTACACTAGTTACAGTAGCTCTATTTAGTATTTCTACTGTTGGATAGTAGGTATCTGGCAGTATTAACTTCTGTTAGTATTATCCAAAGTCAGCTCTGTTGGTGACCGTGTGTGCATGCAGATCACTATTTTAGTGTTTTTGTTATTTAGATTCTGTATCAGAACATATTCATAGCCAGGATCTTGTCAGTGTCCAAAGTATATGGAGCTAATTATGTGTTAGATTCTGTTTCTCTCTTGTATGATAAATAATGTATAGTCCTTAGATTTCTTTTTGTGTGAGGTTGCTTCTTCACAAAAGCCTGCAGATTGCAAAGCTAAGAAAAGATGAGATCCCTCTGTGTTTTGCTTTTGTCTTGCCCTCCCTTGCTCCTTTCTCAGTTACTGCATCATCACAGGGCTTTAATCATTTCTATTAACAGACTCCCTGTCTGGCCTCTTTCCTCGTCTACTGTGAATGCTGCCCACACCTTCTTCAGATGATTTTGGTTGCCTGGTAATGCACAGAGTTTTCAGGAGAAAATTATTTAAATGAAAGTAATACCACAGGTGAAGAGTCAGATTGTAATTGTTTATTCAACAGTTTTAGATACCCATACTAACCATATCGAGTGTATAGATCATTTATAGATTTTGTTGTAATTTAATGAGCACTGAAAAAGCCAAAGAATTTTGTGTAAAAACATTGGAGACAGAACCATAGAGACAGTAATGTTTTATTTGTTTTTTTTGTCCCATCTAACAAGTTAATTAGTGTATGTGTATGATGATATTAACCAAACCTTTCAGTTATCATCAGGTAAAGTTTCTATATATACTGACTGACCACTTTTTTTCAGTACACATTGCTAATACTGGATTGGAATCACTTTTGCATTCAGAACTGCCTTTATTCTTCCTGACTTAGACTGAATAAGGTCCGTATTGACATGAAAACATCACACGGGTGCTGCAGATTTGCTAGCTACACATCCATGATGTGAAATTGCTGTTGCACCACATCCCAAGGGTGATCTGTTGGATTAAGATCTCATAACTGTGGATGCTAAGAATATATCCCACATACTATTACATCACCACCAGCAATCTGAACTGTTTAGACAGGGCAGGATGGATCCATCTGTTTTTCCAATTTTCTATTGTCCAATTTTGATGGACCCATGTGAATTGTAGCCTCAGTTTCCCGTTCTTAGTGGCACCCTATGTGGTTGTCTGCTGCTGTGGCCCACCTGCTTCAAGTTTTTTATGTGTCGTGCATTCTTCTTCTGCATACCTCCATAATGAGTGATTATTTGAGTTACTGTTGACTTGCTATGAGCTCAAAGCAATTTGGCCATTCTCCTCTGACTTCTGCATCAACAAGGCAAATGCCGCTCTGGATATTTTCTTTTTCTTGGACCGTTCTCTGTAAACCCTACAGATTGTTTCTCGGACCAGCCCGTCTGACACCAACAACCATGCATTATTCAAAGTCACTTAAATCACCTCTTTTCCCCACTCTGATGCACAGGTTGAACTTCAGCAAGTTGTCTTGACCATGTCTAATGCCTAAACGCATGCAGAGTTGGTGACGTGATTGGCCAATGAGGTGTTTGCTTTAATGAGGAGTTAAACAGCTGTAACTAACTAGGGTTGTCAAGATCCTAAAGTTTCAAACTCAGTACCCAGGAAAATACTCTATACCATGGACAACAACAGTATTTTCAGATTCCCTGAGGTAGTGCTGTGCTTCTGGTGATGTAGCATCAAATTTTTTGTTGATGATGAATAAAGTTGGTGGTCAAAGGTAGTCTGCTGCTGTTACTGGTGGATTTTTCTCAGCTTCAGACTGGGACTTTAAGAGAAACATAGCACTTTTTAGACACAAATACTTATGTTATCCTGTTAAATTGATACTGTCTATTAACATTATAGACGAGCAGGACTGATAACATTTGCTGCCTAACTCCGACATTCACTTTATGGGTTTAATACTAGCCAGAGCCATTAGCTGCTAACTTAATGATAATTTAACAGACAGCTAAAGTGGCTATTTGGTAGTTGCTTATAGTTAAACAGCTAAGGTGTGCGCCGCCAGGTTAACATTTATGATAACTGCTAAATACTTTAATGTCCTTGAAGGGGGCAGCCTTACTGACCTTTCAAAATTCCTGTTAAGTGTCCAGTGCTGTGTGCCAACCTGTCTGCAGGGCACTGTGTGAAGTTGTGTCAGCTGAAGGTGGCCAAGACTACAGTTGTATCAATACTGTTGCAAATGAGTTTCTAATCTGATAGTAAATATTAGTATAGATTAGTATCTAAATTGATTCATGTATTTATTTTTGACAACCCTATATCTAACAAAGTGAATGTTGAGCGTATGTTAGTCACAATTCGTTGACGATTTATAAACATTTGAAACAATTGTTTCAGAAAGGTGGGAAAAAAGGTGGATGTTTTTCATAAATGTGTTCATTCCCAACAGTTATTCTTTTCTTGTGGAAAAAAATGAATATTTAACCTCCATGCAGCTTCAGTACTTTTTAAGATGGAAACATGAGCTCATACTTAAACCATCTTCTGCCTTTTTTTTTTACTGTCCAAAACGGAATGATTTTTATAGCTTTGCCTTTAAAAAAAACAAAAAAAAAAGATTTTTCTTACTTAAATTGGAGCCAAAAATTATGCACTCCTTTCCCTTTCAGTAATGGGTAAAAAGTCCTAACAGCCGGTCATTGAAGAGCAGTTGCTTTGTGAGCACTGCTCTGATTGTGATATTATTAATCACAATACACTTTAGGAACAAGAATTTTAAAGGTGTGCAATTTTAAACTCCTTGACTGACTGTAAGTATCATTGTAATCATACAAGGGAGAGACAAAAGAAGGAAGAAAGAAAAGTCAGACAGAAACTGATAAAGTGAAAATACACTGAAGAACATGCACTGAATAGAAGGAACTCATGCAGGGTACAGATGCAGCATTAGTTGTAGTAAGTGTTACATGATTTTTCCCCCTTAGGCCTTGGTGTTACTGTAGTGCACTCAGTCTTCTTTCTCAATCATGAGTGACAGCAGGTTGAAAAGTTCCGCCTGCCTTTTCCTCCCAGCATGTTGAGTGCGTAAGTATGTGATTTGTACATTTCACGAGTGTATGCAATCACATGCTCACTCATACTGTACACTCTTTTAAACTTGAAAATTAAAAGAGAAATTGTACAACTTCAGATGGTGCAAACTTTTTAGAATATTAGGAGTCAAGATGTCTGAGAGGACGTGTGTATCCGAGATGGTATGTTCCCCATCAAGAAATGGGTTTATGCTCTAAAGTCAGAGCAAAGCTTAACTACATTGAAGTTCTTTCTATTTTTTTCTTTTCATAAAGCATGTATTAGGATCAAGGGAAATTTGAAACTACTTAAAATTAAGCAGCTTATGCTTTTTTGTCAAGTAGGGTCTAATCGGGGTAATTTAAGCCATATGCTATATTCAGTCACTAGCTTAAAGTGTCAGCCATGACCAACTTAGCAGAAAGTTAGGCTAAGTGTTCCCCTGCTTTTCAGCCTGTATGATCCGTGCACCTGTTGTTAAGACCAAAGTCCAAGGATTAATGGAATAGAAAGATCTGAACTCAGTCAACTAGCTTCATGCCTTCAGGTTGCAGTACTGCGGCGTCTATTGCTCTGTTTGTAAATCACACAATTCACATGTACACTGAGCAAATCTTGTTTCTAAAAATGCTGGCAACAGAACAATCTTTTGCCCATTTTAAACCATGTATTTAATTGCGAACAGTACAAAGAGATAGGGCTGAGATATCACAATATCTTGGAGGCCAGCTGCTGTAGTTTTAACAGTTAGATAATCCACTTTTGTGCCTTTTTTTTCATAATGTGCCAAATGTTTTCAGTGGGTGCCTGGAGTTTTTAACTACAGAGTCTTGCTGTTATAATGCATGTTGAATGTTTTTTTTTTTGGCATTAGTTTCTTTAATATGTAACTTTAACTAAGTAACTTTAATATGCAAGGACTTCTCTCACTAATGGGTATTTAGTTTGTGCCTGCGTGTCACCTTTTATGCA